>JASAMW010002249.1:0-22070 GCA_030247985.1 Epsilonema sp. ZAB3_2 | reverse complement strand
AGCACATACCTGGTGTACTCATTCATTGCATAGCTGTGTTCTTTGTCAGTTCTGTGATCATCGATGAGTCGCGATGCTTCTCATTTGCTATACGTACACTTATTTCTTATCAAGGATGCGGTTTTCTCTATCCGGTCATTGAATGTGCGTTTTTGTGATTCCGGTGGTTTGTACATTGACTACGAGAAGATACAGAAAATTTAAACATAGTCTGTAACCTTTTTAGCTTACTTGATGGCCCGTTCACAACGAACGCTGTCTACGGATATATCGACGTTCAATGTTGATATCGACGTTTGACGGTGTATATTCCGACGTTCAACGCAGATATCGACGTTTGAGCGCAGTATATCGACGTTCGACGCAGATATCGACGTTCAACGTAGATTATGGAAATCTACGTAAATCTGTATTTTTCTCCAGTAATAACGCCGGCATAGATGATGATGTTGTTTGGTACGTTAGAACGTATTTCCATCAAGTTTTCGTCGATGTTTGCTACTTCTTGCTGGGATCGCTAATATCTGCGTCGAACGTCGACACTGTGTTTAATGTCGATATCTGCGTCGAACGTCGATATCTGCGTCGAACGTCGATATCTGCGTTGAACGTCGACACCTCGCGTTTCTAACGTCGATATCTGCGTTGAACGTCGATATCTGCGTCGAACGTCGATATCTGCGTTGACGTCGATATCAGCGTTCGTTGTGAACGGGCCATGAAGCTTTTTCAGATCTTAGAGCGCTAGTCTGTCTTCGTACCTGTATTTAGTGTATGTAACCTATGGTTAGTGTGATATGTCTGCTGCTTTGATCCAAGTTTGCTTTTGCTTGCACCATTTACAGTACCATGCTTTTGCCACATCTTTTATCATTTCACCAAAAATAGCTAAGCCTTTTTACCAGCAATGCGCTGAATATTTGGCACTTACATCAAAACGTTTATCGTTCTGTTTGCACGCTGCAACTAGAATCCCAATCATTTTTTCATAGTTCGCGTAAAACAATAAATCCTTGTTGCAACTGCCAGTCGTTACGCCTTTTCAGCCAGAACGAAAAGGTACTTTTGTTATACCAAAACTTTTGGATCGGCCTGATACTGATAGCGTATCCTAGCTGAGCCTCGAAGGAAAGCACAAGCCATTATGCGTAAGGGGGCGAGCTTGTGTGGTCGTGCAGCAGCAGCAGCATCCTCTGTTTGGCCTTCGAAGTTTGAAGCAGTTGAAGAGTGAGCTAATCGTTTGGAGCATTCTCTTCTGTATGCCAATAGGGAAGGTACCGTATTGTAACAATGCTCATGACATTGTGTGCTAAATGAGATAAAAGAAGGGAGCAGAGAGGTACATGTATACGGTTTACTTTTGTAGCTGGTCTGTTCGCTGTCTCCAAGCCGTACAGGCAGATCCTGCTTTGGTAACTTTGATTGCAGTATCTATCTTGACGAATGAATGAGTGGGTGTATGAGGCAGAAGTGATTCCTTTGCTTTGTGTTATGTAGGCAAGGCGTATGTGAACGAGGATTGAGCGCGATCATTGCCAAGAAGAAGATGGAGCATGAGATGCTGCGGATGGCTGTGGAAATAGAAGGCGACGATGATGCTGATAGCGTGAAATCGGAGCATGACACCACGCGGCTAGTGTTCAGACGCCTGTCCCTGGTCGCTCCTCAATTGGACGCCCAGCAGGAAACTGACACTACCCCTGCTTTGCCGTTGACGGTAGTCAAAATATTTCCAGGTACTATGATTCCCAGGCGATTACCTTCAAATTACGTTTGGTAGATATCAGCTAATAATTATATATGCAATTTTTCATATATTGTGTCCAAGATATCGCGGAAGCCAGCACCTATGCGTATGCATCTTTTCTAATTATTTTGTAGGTATGTGAGTGGTCCAGTTTTGATTGGCAGGGGTGAAGCAGGCATGAAATTCGGCCGTAGCGCGCTCATTAGAACAATGCAAGACAGGAGAAGGCGAGGCAGTGGCCACTTGAATCTGCTGTAAGTGGAATAAGGCATCTACTGCATCTTCATTTTACCTGTATGCGTGCTGTACATACATAAGCACAGCACATGCATACTAGGATAATACAGAGTATAGTATTGTATTGGTTAGATGGCATCCATTAGGTTTTGTTTTGCTGCATGTTTCAGCTCATTATGTGTTGGTCATTTGACGCATCTGTCGGGCAGTGAGCATTGCGTTGCAGCTGTGGAGATGGCAGCCGGTGTGCCTCATGTAAGTTTTTTGCCCCCCGCCACCATTTAGCCATTTCTTTTCTGCTCTTTGAGAGTAAACGTAGGTACCCACTGCTGACACCCTGTATCATTTCGCTTGTAGTTTGTTGTCATACACCATTGAGGAGTATGAGTCGCTATCGAATAGAAAGGCGCGCGAACTGGCGGCGCTTGCTGATTGGATAGAATATCGGGTGTTGGGCGAATCAGCTGGCTGCTCCTTACTCCACATCACATGCGGCACATGTACGGTCGTCTACTGAGACATTGATATACAGCGTATCTTGTGTGCTGAGACATGTTTTGTGCTGATTATCGAGGCTTGTTACTATGAGTATGTACGTACATGTACGTACGTCTGTTTGTTTTCAGTTAATCGCCATCTTCCCCGCCTCTTCTGTATGTGCAAAGGTGCTCCAATACTCGGTGACACTCGTATCAGCGGCGCATAGTGAAAGTGCTGGGTCTGTACCGATCAGCCTTACGCAAGCATCGGAAAGAAACCAATACGTGCCTGCGGAACTGTTGAAAAGGCTGAAGCTCTCACTGAAAGACTACCATCAGCTGCCCATGTTCTTGCACTTGTATGCCGTAGATTTACGACTGCAGAAAAAAGACAGCGAACGAACCAGAATCTCCGATCCTCTCCCCTCGAATGTTCATTGGATCCTAATTTACTTAGGATTGAGAGACTTGGTTGAAGATGACCCCCGCCTTGATTGATTGATTGATTAGTTGAAATGCTACCTTAGTGGTTGCGCACGTACAGTACCTACGATGTCACCTATGTGTAGGTGTGCCAAATTCTACTTTACTTGCCACAAGATCTGTATCTGCCAGTAAAAATATTAGAAACGCTCATTGTTCTATCGATCGACGACTCTGAGGCCTTGACTATCGGCTGGCTGGCTGGCATTAACCAGGTCCATTGTGCCCACTTGCACGTGTGGATTCTATTTCTGTTAAGGTGCTGACGTTCGGTTCTGAAGAATCTGCGCAGGACTCATGAGCTCTCATTTTCGGTATGGTATAAGCAAGCTGGCGTCGGCAAGTACAACTGCAGTGCACCATCTGTTGACACAAAAGATTTATCTTTTTCCACCACTCCACCCACCTCCGCCCAAACCTGTTGTACTGCGTTATATACAGTACATACATACGTTACGTACTGATACTAGTATAGTATAATATGCTATAGTATATATAGTACAGCTTCTGGGCAGCTGCTGCACGATAGACCACCCCAGATTAGGTGGATGAATGTGCACGACCGCGGTGATGGGATGATACCGTCCTGCTGCTGTTTGAATGGCATGCGTATGTTAGGCGTACCTACGTAATGCATATCTGCACTACGTACGCAAAGCCTTGACTACTATAAGATATGAACACATTTTTGAACGAAATGTACATTGTACACATGTTTAGGGTTTGCTTTGTTCTTTTTGACAATATTGCCAAATATTGCTGTTATTTCAGACCGACAAAACAAAATTCATTGGTCTTGTGTGAATCGCTCCAAATTTTAAGCAGTTGGTTATTCTCCTGCAAATTTATACTTTATTCATCAACCGCTTGTTGGTCTGCTCTGTCTATTAGTTTAAATCATAATCGTCCAATGCGTCTCAAAGTGTAGCAAAATCCCGTTTTACTTCGGTAATAAAGATCACATTCCACTAGTTTGATCACTTTTTTGTAAACCATTCAAAAAAAATGGTCTGCCAATTATATTGTTATAGCTGAGAAAGTATCTTCTCTGGGCAAGGATTCGGCATCGTCCCTGCTTACGGTGTTGCAATAGAAGCTCCCAACAAGACGCTAACCCCTGGCAGCCATGCGGAAGTAGCAATCAAGTTCACTCTTTTATAAAATTTCTATGATCGTATCCGTGAATGAATAAGACATGAAATTGAAAAAGCAAACCACCGTTTCTTTCAGCATGAAGGGATGCCGTACTGCACCAATTGCCTCATTTGCGTCAGCTTCGGACCAAAGGTCTACTGGAGTCCTGCGTTCGCTTTCGCTACAACAGGCGAAATAATAATCACTCTCTAACAGTGTTTCTGACATTGTATTGATTTAGGTTATGGCCATGGAGGTACGAAAGCCTATACGTTCCACGGCGGTAAAACTGGGTAGCGCATTCCAGAAACTGAAAATAACGCTTCACGGCACTATAAGCCCCACCCACAAGCCATCATGCTCTCGCTCACAATGGAGGGTGAACGCCACCTCTCACGCTGCGCCTGCGCTTCCGCTCGGCAGTTACCGCCAACACACATACTAGCGCGTAAAGATCGCCTGAAACAATATTTATCAGAAATGTCGCTGTCTTGTTGTCGGTCTCAATTATCCAACACCTCCGTCCCTCCTTCCATTATTTTGCCGCTCCGGATGTGAGATTACGGTGGGAGACGCGCAAACCATGCGTTGACGTTTGCGTTTGACAAAACGCAGCGTGAAAGTTGTGTTTACGCTCCGTCTTGTGAAAACGGCGGGATGCATCGATTTTTTGCATATTGTTATCTAATCTGCATGATGCAATTCCTAGGCAGCAATAAAGCAATAAAATACTTTTTATTTTCTACAAAAGGCACTTACAGTACATGACCAGTACCTATAGCCTAGATAGTAATATCAAGGTACTGTTGTGCCCACATGAATGAACCATACAGAAAATTGCAAAATTTGGTTTTCTGTGTCCGTCGGCTGATTTCTATCTGCCTATCTCAATCCCTAAGAACAAAAAAAAACAGTCAAACACCAAAAACCATTAAATAATAACATTTTCCACAAGACAAATAGGCCCGCAACATAGTAATAGTAAATACCGTACATAAAAAGTTGTGCCACAAACATTTGATGCGTAAGGCAAAACTAGCAGCGACGATATATAAATTAATGTAAAATGCAACAATAAAAATATGAATTAGTGCACAAGACGTATAGCGTAAAAAACATTATACTATCACACTAAAATGTTGGCACAAATATACATTGTATCCTTATTAACCCTACTATTAGTCCTCAACTGAGAAACAAAACACCACAAAACCGCCAACAGGATTTACTGTAAGTACACAACAGATAGAAAATAACCTAATACAAACCCAAAGTCCATCTGATAGTTATGATTAGCTGGCAGCAGTAAGTAAAATAGCAAGGGCATTTACTTCAGCTAAGAATGTGCGTATCTCCTTGTGAATATGACATAAAAACTTGACTTAGCACTGGTGAGATGTCAGCTCTCCTATCCTCCACCCCAAATATTTCTTCATTCCACGGCTCAAATTTACTCTGTTGTGACTTACAGGTGTAACTGAAAACATTACAATACAGTTTAGCTGGACTAGAGATAGGGTCAAAGTGTTGGAACCGGAGCTCACACCCCTGAAAAACTATTGTAAAAAATTCTGTAGAAAGAATACGGAATCATAATGATCATAGTGCTTCTGCAAATATGAATTAGAAAAATAATTGACAAATTGAATCAACGGGGTTGTCCAAAACAGCCTCACTCTAACGATTTTTAGTCTATTTTTTTATGGATTTTGTCAAAGGTAATGAGCAAAAAAGTGAAGAAATAAGACCATGGATTAGGTGTCGGATCCACGTTATTGTGTCGGAGCCGAATCCAAAAACATGCGGGGAATTACGGAGGTGGAGCCCCTGTACTACAGTCTACCGGATAATCGGTCAGAAAATGGAATCATTAGTACTGTACTCTTTCTCACGCTTGTAAACTGAGTAGCGTAGCTGCGTACGTACCATCATGTGTAGTGAGCGTCCTCGCTGAATTAGTTTCAATAATCGGCGAAGGGAGCGCGGAGAGCCAGTATCCTTCTCCGGAAGCTCATGCTGCAATAAATTATCTGCGTACTGATTAGATAGCCTGCTCACAGGTGCGTACGTATGTACCATACGCCGTACGTAGACAAATGTGCGTACATACGTATGTATGCCGTACGTACAATAGGTACATTTAGATAAAACCGTAGTAGTACAACCACTCGTTTGTCATAGAATCCTTCAGACAAAATCACACTACCACGCCAAATATTACTTGCTGTAAGTACATTACCTTATCGACATTGAACTTGGTGACTCCATTACAGCCGAATACATCCTGGACCCACTGACTGGGAGTCTGCAGGCCGATCCAGAGGAAGGCAGTCACGGTATTCTCCAGCAGGTACACACTGTCCGGCTCAAGTTCTCGTAGAAGAGCGGAGCTCGCAGGAAATGCGGCTGTCCTTCGTCTCCCCTTCCACTTCCTCGGCGAAGACAATCACGCACGGACATGAACGGATAGAAGAACTCACCAAATTCCCCACCGACAAGGAGGGAACGCACTGCAGCAGCCACCCTTATCGTCTGTCCGAACCTAAAACCACTCGTTCCATCAACGACAAACATAACGAAACCAAAATTAATTACTTCCTCAAAATCTCGTTCTTGATAATGCACCTGACGTAGAGAGGCAGAGTTTCATGACTGGGAAGATGAGCTGTCCGGCCGGCGCCGACTCGGAACAGCGCTCTCTGTAGCAAGCCAGAATCTGACTCGTCCTCCCCATCAATCTCCTCACCTCCTGGCGTCTCTGCAGCAAAAGACCAGCTGAAACAACCCACACAAACATACCATACACGCTACCGTCTCTGTGTGTACTGTGATAATCGTGCTACGTACGTACCGTGTTTGGCGATGAAGTTGACAATGGTGTCCGAGTGGTCAGCCGATACATATATCTCACCAATCTCAGCCACTGGAGAGAACAGAAATTGTGAATGCGAAACGAAGATGCTACCACTTAACACCTCGTGAACAACACCGCAGCCTAAACGTACACATACACTCAATAACATGTGCCGTACGTACACAATCGCAGTGGTGCAGCATAACGTGAATAAGCTCTTCATACGCACCTGTACCACTGCCTGGCGCTTCCTCCAGTTTATCGTCATGCTTTATCTCTACGGTGATAGCTTTACCACAGTCCACCGAAGCCAATTCCATATCTGTTGTGTTGCTCATGAAGTAAAGAGCCAAAAAAGTTCATCGGCCGAATGCCTTCAAAAACACACAAAAAAGTGACATATAGCGTGTGCAAAAGACAATTATGGGAGGGAGAAGGCATGCACACAAGTGCATATACTTACCCAGTGCTGGTGCGTATTCAGGATCATTGCGTCAAACAATGGGGCGTGATACATCGTGCGCCAAATCTTCTAAGAATCGCTGCCCATCCTGCTCCGCCTACAACAACGCAAACCGAAAAACTAACGCATAGCAACGTAATCGCCGTAACTCATTTGATTCCGTCAAAAATCGCTTAGGACGCTGTCGTCAGGGAGAGCTGCAGTGTATAGGATACCTGGAAGTAGGGGTACTTGTAGAGCTGTCCGCCAGTGATTCCGCACAGGTTTCCGATAGTGGCGACATCTATGTAGGCGTTGGGAAACAGGTACATGTCCACAGAGCAGCCGACATTCACGCACTCTTGCGCCAACTTCGGGTAGAAATCATCCTGCGGCGACAGTACCGTCTGCAACATCAACACACAGATTACGAAACAGAACGACCACACAAACAGCCACGTAGTGAACGTAGGCCTACGTGCACAATGAGTAGAGTACACTTGCATAACAACGAACAAACCTAGGCTTACACCACGGATTAGGCCGGCTGATATTCTAAGATACGTAATATACATGCTGTGTAAGCAGTAGTCACCTTTTCCTTTTCAGTGGCTAGCAGTTTGCGATCATCTCGATTCTTCAGCTTGCCGGGCGCTTCCAAAATGGGCAGAGAAGAATGAAAGATGAACACCTTACCAGCTCGATCGGCCGCCTCATTGGCAAACGAACACATGCTTAACATAGATGCAAAACAGGCGGCAAAGGTGTGTAATAGTGGAGGCTGTTGAAGTATATACCTTTACCGCGTCCATGCCAGCTTGCCACTGGTCCCAACACAATTTCCGTCACACGAGATTCACGAACATACTCGAAATCTCTTCAGCAGACTGCAACACAACAAAATGACGCACATTTATGAAGACAAAGCCCAGAAGATAGAATAAGAAGAGGGAGCGAACGGATAGGACTGACGACCAGAAAGGCAAGAAAACATACCAACAAACAACAACGAGGCCCAAACCGAAACACAAAAGAGCACGTATAGGAGCAAACACTAGAACACAGTAAACAGAATAGAAGTAAAAATACAAATAGAAGGAACGACGATAAGGGAAACCAACTACGACCCCCGACAAACCCCGAACAGAACACAAAAAGAAGGGGGACAAGGACAAATAGACAAAAAATAGCAAGCCACTATACTAAGGAACACAAAGGTAGAGCATACTTAAACCAAAGCGATATAAGAAGAGGAAACCCCACGAATATAGACACACAGAAAAGAGAAAAAAAAAAAAAAAAAAAAAAAAAAAAAAAAAAAAAAAAAAAAAAAAAAAAAAAAAAAAAAAAAACACAAAAAACAAAAAAAAAAAAACACACAAAAAAAAATAAAAAAAAAAAATAAAAAAAAAAAAATAAAAAAAAAAAAAAAAAATAAAAAAAAAAAAAAAAAAAAAAAAAAAAAAAAAAAAAAAAAAAAAAAAAAAAAAAAAAAAAAAAAAAAAAACAATGAGGTATAACAGAAGAAGGGGGACCCAATAAAAGAACGAAGATAAAATAGAAGTACACAAGGGTAATAGAAGGACAGAATTTATGTGATAGAAGGGAGGCATGTGATGTGCTGTTGCAGGGAGTGGTCAGGAGGAGTCGCTGATGAAAGTCGGATTGCACTTATGACCAGTCAGTTCACTTCTACAATTTGAAAGTACTTTTATACATTCATACTTGGACAAATGTTTACTGTGGTCCTAGTGTTTGATCGCATACATACTACAGTGCTCCTTTTGTGTTTCAGAACAGTTGGAGAGCTCAGATGATGATTGTTGGTGATGTGAGGATATGTTTGTGCAATGGTGGACGGCTTTTGGTCAGTCCGAAGGAAGCCGAATCCGCTATCGACAGGTTCAGCTCACACTGCTTGCATTATTCTTATACCTTCGTGGAAGGCTTTGGTGCTTCCATAATGGTGCGTCATTTTGGTGTGTTGCAGTCTGCTGCAAGAGATTCCGAGTATGTTCGCTGAATCTCGTGTGACGGAAATTGTGTTGGGACCAGTGGTACAAGCTGGCATGGACGCGCTAAAGGTATATACTTCAACAGCCTCCACCTATTACACACCTTTGCCGCCTGTTTTGCATCCTATGTAAGTACGCGTCCGTTTGCCAATGTAGGCGGCCGATAGCTGGAAGCTGTTCATCTTTCATTCTTCTCTGCCCATTTTGGAAGCGCCCGGCAAGCTGAAGAATCGAGATGATCGCAAACTGCTAGCCACTGAAAAGGAAAAGGTGACTACTGCTTACACAGCATGTATATTACGTATCTTAGAATATCAGCCGGCCTAATCCGTGGTGTAAGCCTAGGTTTGTTCGTGTATGCAAGTGCTCTCATTGTGCACGTAGGCCTAGTCACTACGTGGCTGTTTGTGTGGTCGTCTGTCGTAATCGTGTGTTGATGTGCGGACTGTCGCCGCAGGATGATCTACCCGAAGTTGGCGCAAGAGTGCGTGAATGTCGGCTGCTCTGTGACATCCTGTCCCAACGCCTACATAGATGTCGCCACTATCGGAAACCTGGGAATGGGACAGCTCTACAAGTCCCTACTCCAGGTATCCTATACACTCAGCTCTCCCTGACGACAGCGCCTAAGCGATTTTGACGGAACAAATGAGTACGGCGATACGTTGCTATGCGTAGTTTTCGGTTTGCGTTAGGCGGAGAGGATGGGCAGCGATCTAGAAGATTGGCGCGATGATCCGCCCCATTGTCTCGACGCAATGATCCAATACGCACCAGCACTGGTCAGATATGCACTTGTGTGCATCCTCTCCCTCCCATAATTGGCTGTTGCACACGCTATATGTCACTTTTTGTGTTTTTTGAAGGCATCGGGACGAGGCCTCTTCATGAGCAACACAACAGATATGAATTGGCTCGGGAGGATAAAGCTATCACCGTGGAGATAAAGCATGACGATAAACTGGAGGAAGCCCAGGCATACATACAGGTGCGTATAAGAGCTTATTCACGTTATGCTGCACCACTGCGACTGCTGTGTACGTACGGCACAGTATTGGGTGTATGTGTACGTGTAGGCTGCGGTGTTGTTCACGAGTGTGAGTGGTCATCGTCGTCTGCGCATTCAAATCTCTGTCTCCCAGTGGCTGAGAATCATCAGAATATGATCGGCTGGCCGATGGACACCATTGTCAACTTCATCGCCAAACACGGTACGTACGTAGCACGTATGGTATGCACAGTACACACACAGACGGTAGCGTGTATGGTATGTGTGGGTGGGTTGTTTCAGCTGGTCGTTTGCTGCTGCAGAAGACGCCGAAGGAGGTGAAGGAGTATTGATGGGGAGGACGAGTCAGATTCTGGCTTGCTAGAGAGCGCTGTTCCGAGTCGGCGCCGGCCGGACAGCTCATCCTTCCCGAATCCATGAAACTCCTGCCTCTCTACGTCAGCTGCATTATCAAGAACGACGCATTCTTCGGAGGTACAGTACACTCGCTGACACTTTGCTGCGCTTTCGTTACCTGTTTGTCCGTTGATGAACGAGGCCGTTTTAGGTTCGGAGGTGTCGAGGACGAAAGGCGTGGCTGCAGGCGTCCCTCCTTGTCGGTGGGGGATTCGGTGAGTTTCTTCTATCCGCGTCTCATGTCCGTGCGTGATTTGTCTCCGCCGGAGGAAGTGGAAGGGGAGACGGATGGACAGCCGCATTTCCTGCGAGAACTCCGCTCTTCCTACGAGAACTTGGAGCCGGACAGTGTGTACCTGCTGGAGAATACCGTGACTGCCTTCCTCTGGATCGGCCTGCAGACTCCCAGTCAGTGGGTCCAGGATGTATTCGGCTGTAATGGAGTCACCCAGATCAATGTCGATAAGGTAATGTACGTACAGCAAGTAATATTGGCGTGGTAGGTGATTTTGTCTGAAGGATTCTATGACAAACGAGTGGTTGTACTACTACGGTTTTATCTGAATGTACCTATTGTACGTACGGCATACATACGTATGTACGCACATTTGTCTACGTACGGCGTATGGTACATACGTACGCACCTGTGAGCAGGCTATCTAATCAGTACGCAGATAATTTATTGCAGCATGAGCTTCCGGAGAAGGATACTGGCTCTTCGCGCTCCCTTCGCCGATTATTGAAACAAATTCAGCGAGGACGCTCACGACGCATGAAGGTACGTACGCAGCTACGCTACTCAGTTTACAAGCGTGAGAAAGATTACAGTACTAATGATTCCATTTTCTGACCGATTATCCGGTAGACTGTAGTACAGGGGCTCCACCTCCGGTAATTCCCCGCATGTTTTTGGATTCGGCTCCGACACAATGAACGTGGATCCGACACCTGATCCATGGTCTATATTTCTTCACTTTTTTGCTCATTACCGTTGACAAAATCCATCAAAAAATAGACTAAAAATCGTTAGAGTGAGGCTGTTTTGGACAACCCCGTTGATTCAATTTGTCAATTACTTTCTAATTCATATTTGCAGAAGCACTATGATCATTATGATTGCGTATTCTTTCTACAGAACTTTACAATAGTTTTCGGGGTGTGGAGCTCCGGTTCCGACACTTTGACCCTATCTCTAGTCCAGCTGGCTGTTTGTAATGTTTTCAGTTACACCTGGTGCCGCAACAGAGTAAATTGGAGCCGTGGATGAAGAAATATTTGGTGGAGGATAGGGGAGCTGATAACTCACCATCCTACGTCGACTTTTTATGTCATATTCACAAGGAGATACGGCACATTCTTAGCTGAAGTGAATGCCCTTGCTTGTACTTACTGCTGCCAGCTACTCATAAGCTGTCAGATGGACTTTGGGTTTGTATTAGGTTATTTTCTATCTGTTGTGTACTTACAGTAAATCCTGTTGGCGTTGTGGTGTTTTGTCTCTCGGTTGAGGACTAATAGTAGGGTTAATAAGGATACTGTATACTTGTGCCAACATTTTAGCTAGTGTAATGCTCTAACGCCTGACGTCTTGTGCACTAAATCATACTTTTATTGCTGCATTGTACATTAATTTATGTGTCGTGCGCTGCTAGGTTTGCCGTACGCATCAATGTTTGTGGCACAACTTTGCTATGTACGGTATTTACTATTACTATGTTGGGCCTATTTGTCTTGTGGAAAATGTTATTATTTAATGGCTTTTGGTGTTTGACTGTTTTCTTTTGTTCTTAGGGATTGGGATGGGCAGATAGAAATGCAGCCGACGGACGCAGAAAACCAAATTTTGCAATTTTCTGTATGGTTCATTCATGTGGGCACAAGCAGTACCTTGATATTGCTATCTAGGCTATAGGTACTGGTCATGTACTGTAAGTGCTCTTGTGGAAATAGAAACTATTTTATTGCTTTTCTGCTATAGGAATTGCATCATATCGGTAACAGAGCAATATGCCGAAAATAAATCGCTTGTTGCCTCCGTTCACAACGGACGTTAAACGCCAACTTTCACGCTGCGTTTTCGCTGAACGCAAACGTCAACGCAGATATTTGCGCGGTACTTCCCACCAGTAGCTCACATCTGGAGCGGCAAAATAATGAAGGAGGAACGAGGTGTTGAAAATGATTTTAGACCGACAACGACGGCGATATTTCTGATAAATATTGTTTCCGGCGATCTTTACGCGCTAATATCTGTGTTGGCGGTAAATGCCAGCGGAAACGCAGCCGCAGCGTAAAAGTTGGCGTTCACCCTCCATTGTGAGCGAGGCATGATGGCTTGTGGGTGGCTTATAGTGCCGTGAAGCGTTATGTTCAGTTTCTGGAATGCGCTACCCAGTTTTACCGCCGTGGAACGTATGGCTTTCAGTACCCCCATGGCCATAACCTAAATCAATACAATGTCAGAAACACTGTTAGAGAGTGATTATTATTTCGCCTGTTGTAACAACAAAGCGAACGCAGGACTCCAGTATACCTTTGGGTCCGAACTTGGCGCGATGACAATTGGTGCAGTACGGCATCCCTTCATGCTGAAAGAAACGGTGGTTTGTTTCAATTTCATGTCTTATTCATTCACGGATACGATCAGAAAATTTTATAAAAGAGTGAACTGATTGCTACTTCCGCATGGCTGCCAGGGGTTAGCGTCTTGTTGCAAGCTTCATTGCAACACCGTAAGCAGGGACGATGCCAATCCTTGCCCAGAGAAGATACTTTCTCAGCTATAACAAAATAATTGGCGACCTCCTTTTTTTTGAATGGTTTACAAAAAGTGATCAAACTAGTGCTGAATGTGATCATTACCGAAGTAAACGGGCTTGTTACACTTTGGACAGTTGGGCATGACGATTATGATTGAAACTGCAGATGCAGACAGACAGTCCAACAAGCGGTTGATGAATAAAGAATAAATTTGCAGATAACCAACTGCTTAGAATTTGGAGCGATACACACAAGACCAATGAATTTTGTTTTGTCGTCTGAAATAACAGCAATATTTGGCAATATTGTCAAAAAGAACAAAGCAAACCCTAAACATGTGTACAATGTACATACGTACAAAATGTGTTCATATCTTATAGTAGTCAAGGCTTTGCTACGTAGTGCAGATATGCATTACGTAGGTACGCCTAACATACGCATGCCATTCAAACAGCAGCAGACGGCATCATGCCATCACCGCGGTGTGCACATTCATCACCTAATCTGGGGTGGTCTATCGTGCAGCAGCTGCCAGAAGCAGTGCTATATATACTATGGCATATTATACTATACAAGTATCGGTACGTAACGTATGTATGTACTGTATATAACGCAGTACAACAGGTTTGGGCCGAGGTGGGTGGAGTGGTGGAAAAAGATAAATCTTTTGTGTCAACAGATGGTGCACTGCAGTTGGACATGCCAACGCCAGCTTGCTTATACCATACCGAAAATGAGAGCTCATGAGTCCTGCGCAGATTCTTCAGAACCGAACGTCAGCACCTAACAGAAATAGAATCCACACGTGCAAGTGGGCACAATGGACCTGGTTAATGCCAGCCAGCCAGCCGATAGTCAAGGCCTCAGAGTCGTCGATCGATAGAACAATGAGCGTTTCTAATATTTTTACTGGCAGATACAGATCTTGTGGCACGTAAAGTAGAATTTGGCACACCTACCCATAGGTGACATGGTAGGTACTGTACGTGCGCAACCACGATGGTAGCATTTCAACGCATCAATCAATCAATCAAGGCGGGGGTCATCTTCAACCAAGTCTCTCAATCCTAATTCACTGAGGATCCAATGAAAATGCGATGGGAGAGGATCGGAGATTCTGGTTCGTTCGCTGTCTTTTTTCTGCAGTCGTAAATCTACGGCATACAAGTGCAAGAACATGGGCAGCTGATGGTAGTCTTTCAGTGAGAGCTTCAGCCTTTTCAACAGTTCCGCAGGCACGTATTGGTTTCTTTCCGATGCTTGCGTAAGGCTGATCGGTACAGATTTCCCCAGCACTTTCACTATGCGCCGCTGATACAGAGTGTCACCGAGTATTGGAGCACCTTTGCACATACAGAAGAGGCGGGGAAGATGGCGATTAACTGAAAACAAACAGACGTACGTACATGTACGTACATACTCATAGTAACAAGCCTCGATAATCAGCACAAAACATGTCTCAGCACACAAGATACGCTGTATATCAATGTCTACGTAGACGACCGTACATGTGCCGCATGTGATGTGGAGTAAGGAGCAGCCAGCTGATTCGCCCAACACCCGATATTCTATCCAATCAGCAAGCGCCGCCAGTTTGCGCGCCTTTCTATTCGATAGCGACTCATACTCCTCAGATGGTATGACAACAAACTACAAGCGAAATGATACAGGGTGTCACAGTGGGTACCTACGTTTACTCTCAAAGAGCAGAAAAGAAATGGCTAAATGGTGGCGGGGGGCAAAAAACTTACATGAGGCACACCGGCTGCCATCTCCACAGCTGCAACGCAATGCTCACTGCCCGACAGATGCGTCAAATGACCAACACATAATGAGCTGAAACATGCAGCAAAACAAAACCTAATGGATGCCATCTAACCAATACAATACTATACTCTGTATTATCCTAGTATGCATGTGCTGTGCTTATGTATGTACAGCACGCATACAGGTAAAAATGAAGATGCAGTAGATGCCTTATTCCACTTACAGCAGATTCAAGTGGCCACTGCCTCGCCTTCTCCTGTCTTGCATTGTTCTAATGAGCGCGCTACGGCCGAATTTCATGCCTGCTTCACCCCTGCCAATCAAAACTGGACCACTCACATACCTACAAAATAATTAGAAAAGATGCATACGCATAGGTGCTGGCTTCCGCGATATCTTGGACACAATATATGAAAAATTGCATATATAATTATTAGCTGATATCTACCAAACGTAATTTGAAGGTAATCGCCTGGGAATCATAGTACCTGGGAATGCTTTTGACTACCGTCAACGGCAAAGCAGGGGTAGTGTCAGTTTCCTGCTGGGCGTCCAATTGAGGAGCGACCAGGGACAAGGCGTCTTGAACACTAGCCGTGGTGTCATGCTCCGATTTCACGCTATCAGCATCATCGTCGCCTTCTATTTCCACAGCCATCCGCATCTCATGCTCCATCTTCTTCTTGGCAATGATCGCGTCTTGATACTGGTTCACATACGCCTTGCCTACATAACACAAAGCAAAGGAATCACTTCTGCCTCATACACCCACTCATTCATTCGTCAAGATAGATACTGCAATCAAAGTTACCAAAGCAGGAGATGCCGTACGGCTTGGAGACAGCGAACAGACCAGCTACAAAAGTAAACCGTATACATGTACCTCTGCTCCCTTCTTTTATCTCATTCAGCACACAATGTCATGAGCATTGTTACAATACGTACCTTCCCTATTGGCATACAGAAGAGAATGCTCCAAACGATCAGCTAACTCTTCAACTGCTTCAAACTTCGAAGGCCAAACAGAGGATGCTGCTGCTGCTGCACGACCACACAAGCTCGCCCCCTTACGCATAATGGCTTGTGCTTTCCTTCGAGGCTCAGCTATGATACGCTATCAGTATCAGCCCGATCCAAAAGTTTTGGTATAACAAAAGTACCTTTTCATTCTGGCTGAAAAGTAGCAGTTGCAACATTTGAACTAGCACATGGAACGAAGAATGTGTTTATTCTGCCGACTTGTCAAAATAATTTCGTTACTACTTGCACGTCAAAGAGAGTAATAATAATAATGTAAGTACAATATCAGCGCATTCCTGGTAAAAAGTCTACGTACTTTTGGTCAAATGATAAAAGATGTGGCAAAAGCATGGTACTGTAAATGGTGCAAGCAAAAGCAAACTTGGATCAAAGCAGCAGACATATCACACTAACCATAGGTTACATACACTAAATACAGGTACAAAGACAGACTGCGCTCTTAAGTATTGAAAAAGCTTCATGGCCCGTTCACAACGAACGCTGATATCGACGTCAACGCAGATATCGACGTTCGACGCAGATATCGACGTTCAACGCAGATATCGACGTTCGACGCAGATATCGACGTTCAACGCAGATATCGACGTTCGACGCAGATATCGACGTTCGACGCAGATATCGACGTTCGACGCAGATATCGACGTTCGACGCAGATATTAGCGATCGCAGAAAAAAGTAGCAAACATCGACGAAAACTTGATGGAAATACGTACGTACGTACCAAACAACATCATCATCTATGCCGGCGTTATTATTGGAGAAAAATACAGATTTACGTAGATTTCCATAATCTACGTTGAACGTCGATATCTGCGTCGAACGTCGATATCTGCGTCGAACGTCGATATCTGCGTTGAACGTCGATATCTGCGTCGAACGTCGATATCTGCGTTGAACGTCGATATCTGCGTTGACAGCGTTCGTTGTGAACGGGCCATCAAGTAAGCTAAAAAGGTTACAGACTATGTTTAAATTTTCTGTACTTTCTCGTAGTCAATGTACAAACCACCGGAATCACAAAAACGCACATTCAATGACCGGATAGAGAAAAACCGCATCCTTGATAGGATCCATGTACATATAGCAAAGCATCGCGACTCATCGATGATCACAAAACTGACAAAGAACACAGCTATGCAATGAATGAGTACACCAGGTATGTGCTAGACCAAACTGACAATAAGCAGAAACTCAGATCGGAGAGAATGTGCTGCGCAATAAACCAGCAGCCCAATACAACAGGCCCATCCCATACAAACGCGTACTGATCGTTATCTGATAGTACCAGTACCTTCTACTATGTGTGTTAGCAACGCCACTACAAAAACAGTGAATGAATAGAAAAACTACATATCTCCAGACATCTTAACAAAAATAAATATACCTACACAAGTAAACATGCGTATTGTACATTTCATTAGACATGCATGCATACTGCTACAACCATCCCCAAATTTCTATATATACAACACGCCCATTCAGCAGTAACTTCGCAACAAACCAACCAACCATTCACGGGCAGCCTTCCCTCAATCACTGCCAGTGCCGATACCAAAACGTATCATCCTGTACAGATTCAGACTACAAATAAATCTGGTAGATCAATCGCCACATGCAATCGATATAACTGTTCACCAATGCAAGACTGACTGCGCTACTTCCTCACCTACCGATCACTTTCAAACACGGAAGCTAATCTAGGATTGCTTAAAGGCATACCACCCCTGTTTCCTTCAAACGCTTTTCAAATATCCAGGCCCACACCTTCCGCCAAAACTTGGGGAACAAACGCTACGTACAAAACGACGTTACAATACGCATCCAGTAGGTACATCTTACGTCAACGTTAGACGCAATCTTCAAAAATGTGGCCTAGGTGTGCAGTGATTAGCAATAAGCTACCAATGGGCATACGACCTGCTAGGTACGTAATAACAAAAAGTACGTAGGAAATCTGTACGTATAAGCAGCGACAAATAGAACACAACATACTTCGGTTTTACCATTGAGACTGTAGCCTACCTAATAGTGTCTATGGCTAATTCAGCGCTAGAAAACCAACACACCAACATCCTCCTCACACTCACATGTGATCCACATCCAAAAAAGGAAAAGTCAATTCCCAATCTGACGCTGAGCCATGCATACACATCCCAAATGTAACAAGGTCCAGTCAAGTAGACAGAAACCCAACAGTTCTTCCATCCGTATCCATGCGTCGTCGTATCGTTACTGCTATCATGTACTGTATGTGAGGCCTACATATACGCTACTCCATTCATTCGGCTCCTATGCAGTGCTGGTGTCTGGACGAGAAGAAGTGGACGTTGCTCCAGATTCCTCTGCTCGAGTAGAAGAGGCGGCAGCAGCAGCAGCAGTTGCAGTAGAAGAGGCAGTGTCTTCGGCAGCAGACGCTGATGATAACGGAGCTGTAGTGGAGGTGCTCTGCTGTTGCTGCATCTTCTCACACACCTCCACGAACACGTCGCGAAACCGACTCCAAGATCGCTCCGGAATGGTGATGGCAGTGCGAAAATTACTCTTCACCTATGCAACGAACCAAACCACACCTGTTTTTATTTCATTAACGCTTCCTTGCAACCGACCACCCTCATCTCATGTGCTCAATATGACAGTACAAACGTTTGCCTAGCTTTATCCTGTGTAGGATAGTACTGGCTAGTATTCGGACCACCACATCAACAAGCCTTCGTTTCGTCGTGGCGAATCAGAGAAACTGTGCAATTCTTAGATAGGAAAAAGCGCAAGACAAGGATTATTTCACCACTTTTTCCATCCAGGGTGATCCGAAATACCCCACTACTATCGTACACCACAGTTGAGACTCACATGCACGTACCTCTGAAATCCGCATGAATATGCCGCGATTGTTCTGACCGATGTCGAAGTAGAACATCTTGTTCTCAGCCCTTAGCTGCTTACCTTCGGGCAACTCACCTTGGAAACCTATAAGCAACACTCATACTTCATTCTCTTTCCTGCCCGCCAAAACAAACAGCAAAAATACTGTTCGTATACAAAAACAACACAACATAGCATCAGCACAGATAGATATGCGACAGGCAATCGAAAACTACAGCAGCAGCGCCATCATCCATCCAAACCCTTCCATTGACTGCAGATGGGGAGGGAGAAAGCTGTCTTGTCTTTCTCTACCTAGGTCATCCTTTCCGAAGTGGTCTAAGAGCTCAGTGAGTATGTCTCTCAGTTCGATGATACCCTGGGCGGGTATGGCCACTTGTGACCGCGTGCCGCCCGGTCCCCTGGCCACAGTCTGCGTTATCTGAAAGGAAGGCACTAAGCACGTGGTCTGTGTGAGGTGTACCTGAGGCCTGCAGGATGTTGCCTAGGCTGTCTTCCGCTGTCGTTGTTGTCGCAGCTCCAGCGTACTCCTCCAGCAGCTTGCCCAGCGCCGTCTTAAACTCCCCGATCCCAGAAGCCGGCAGGACGATCAGGGAGCGCGGCCCGCGAAACACCGTCTGCGTCACCTGACCACCCCCAATTCACCATGTGCACATACATACACCCACCGCATGCTTACTACGTTACGTAGACACTCACTCTCGCACAGAAAAGAACCTCCCTTGGCCTTGATCTTCAGGCCTAATGAATTTCTCGGGTGCGGGGATGTACTGGGCCAAGGCAATTTATTGTGGGGTAAACCCGGCTGCATTACTTCCGGTAGTGCTACTAGCAGTTCTTTCTACCTGGGCGGCGCAGGCTCACCCCACAGTTCCCATAGTCGGTCCACCGAGAGAAAGCGGTGATTTCTGAAACCCCGGAAGAGGTTTTCGTTGAAATGCACGGACATTTCCACGTTATTTTGTGCTATTTTCGCAAAAAAGCCTTCCGTGACTCTGAAATCTCGTCACTCTCTCAATGGACTGACAATGACCAGTTGCGCTGAGTTTTGGGTGGTCGCGAGGTGGCCCCGCAGTATTTAACTTTAGATCGGTGTCACGGGGACGTCGACGTCGTTCGTAAAGGAGCGAGCCAAAAGAAGAAAAGACAACAAACGACGTACGCCGATGACCACGTTAGTACTGATCTCAATTTGACTAAATACCGCAAGGCCACCTCACGACCATACAATTGTTAGCGCAACAGGTCAATAAGTGCTGTAGTAATCGGCTAGGCTCTCTCAAACACTCGCAGCTCTCTCACACTCCTCTCCACACTCCATAGACTCACTCATGTGACGCACTCGACGGTGAAATTCTCGGCACAGCTTGAGTAGCTGTGCGTGCGACAACAACGAGCGAGGAGGACGGAAAAGCTAAATGGAAAAGTCAGCCAACGCCTTAGCCGAACTTTAGCTATCCGTCCAACATGGAGTAGTTGGAGCTATGTACTTGCCGCTTGCTTACTGTACATGTACTCTTCTGTGCCAGTGTGTATCTCTCTCCCTCTCTCTCACTCGGAGGAAACGACCGCGATTGTTCTCCTTCAGGTCCAGATAGTATCGACGATTCTCCTTTACCATCACTTCAGACTTCAACTGACCATCTTCCGGTAGATTGGAGGGATTCGGAGGACCTATACGAACGAAATAAGTAACTTCCACATACATACATACATACATACATACATACATACATACATACATACATACATACATACATACATACATACATACATACATACATACATACAGTACATACATACATCATACATAGCCTACATACACAGGAACAGCACGCACAACAGGCAAGGAAACAGACAAAAATAAATCATCCAGCAACGGTAATTATTGTAGCTCAAGCGCACAGTACTACCAGCTACCGAGATTAGAGTAGAAGTCGGCGAATTCGGCGAGATGATCGCGGAACTCCGATGCGGCTGACATCGACATCAACAATCGACTCTTTCGACCACCCGCACCCACCTACACACACATATATACTTCGATACTACTGTAGAGTTTCGTTGCTGAGAATAGCGTAATAGTGCCAGCCGCCCACCTCGGCGATCTTGATGAACCTTCCCCTCCAGTTCTGCTTAACGTCCAAATAGAATCGCTTCGACTGTATCTGCAGCATCTTCGTCGCCAGCTCCTGCTCACCCTCCGTCGGACCGCGACCTCCATCTACAACACACACTCACAACTACCCTACGCATACACACTCGCAGCCATCCAGCTAGCCGTAACGCCTTGGCTAATAAGTTGAAAAAATACGCCAATACGCCAAATAATTTTTTACAATATTATTCGGCATTATTTATTCGGGTTAACTCATACCCCGACCTGGCGTCATTGTTGGCAACAACTTGTTCACTTGTTGTCGGTTTTGTTGTCCGTTTTGTTGTTTGTTGTCCGTTTTGTTGTCCGTTTTATATGGGTGTTGTCGGTTTTGTTGTTCATTGTCAATTTTGTTGTCCACCGACAACAAAACCGACAACACCCCTATAAAAACGGACAACAAAACGGACAACAAACAACAAAACGGACAACAAAAACGACAACAAGTGAACAAGTTGTTGCCAACAATGACGCCAGGTCGGCGTATGAGTTAAAAAGGAGCCACCTTCCGAAAAGAGCTCATCGTCAACATCCGAGAATGTCTGCGGTGGGGCCAGCAAAGGATCATCTTCCCATACCAAAGTGTAGTAAGATTGAAGACGCACAGAACTAAAGCTCTACTGTAAAGCTCAGCAGATGTCATATCGGGAGTCCCTCATTCACCA
>JASAMW010002248.1:0-48971 GCA_030247985.1 Epsilonema sp. ZAB3_2 | reverse complement strand
CACGGATGAGGAGGTGAAGGAGCAGCAAAAAAGAAATGCGGCACTTTCACCCGATAACAGACTGGCATGCCATCACATACGCGGTCAAGTACCCGAAGTTCGGAATTGGAGCGACTGTATTGCGCGCATATTCTTTTATCCATCGGTATAGAAATTTTACTACACATAACAGTGCAGTGATAAAGTTTCTTTGGTCAGGTTTTTCCCTACTGTTCGCATTTGAATTTCATTCTATGTTTCTGTTTTCAGTACTTTGTGCAGAAGGAGGAGTCGCCAACTTTCCTGCAGAAGCTTGAGACGCGGAACATCTGACACCCTGACGCACGCTGCCAGAACTCGAGACCAGTCCATCGTCAGGAATCTCGCATCCAGTCTGGCCAAAGTTTGTGATGGGCAATAAATTACGGACCACTCATTCTCCAGTTCTCATCCTTCTCTTTGCTGTTTTGCATCTTTAAACCAAATTTTTTGCTATAGGCAGAGAGTGTGAGCACTGAACTGGTGAAAATGGAGAATCAGCTGTTCGTCATCGAGATGTTTTCATATCATCAAGGATTGCTGCGCGTGTACCACCCTTTCATCGGGCGTTTGACCATCTCGGTGTACGACATCGATGACCTGGTGCCTATTCCTGATTTTCGGACTGGACCAGAAATGATCAATGCAAGCCCGGGCGATATCTCTCACCGCTTCGAAATCCTGAGTGCGAGCAAACGGCCAGGAGATGTGAAGGCATTGATCAAGCAACGTTTGGGTGAGTTTTTTTTGAGCTGCAAACTCTAAGCAGGGCAAGTTTACGCTGACAAGCTAGAAATGTTTGGTTACTTACTGTAGACATGCTGACAAAATTGGCTCTTTTCATTTCAGATGAGGTGCCCTATGCTCTCCGTCGCACTAGTCAACGTGCTCTGCCATTCCGGTCGACTCCCATCCACGGCAGCCAGAGCTCCGGTCCCAAAGATCTGGCAAAAGTCGAGGAGATCACCAGGGAACTGGATTTCTCAGGTTACCATACGTTTTCGGGAACTGCTTAGGGACATTACATAGAACTAGCAGGCAGTTAAGCTTTGCTTTGAGTTGAAATTGTCAATTTTTTTTTGATGATTTTGAGAAGAAATTTATCTAAAAGTTTTTAGAGAAAATTTATCACGTCAATTCTAATTGTAAAAAGTAAACGGAGGGGTTTAGCAGGGATAGCAGCGGTTTAGTAGGAAGTAGACACACTATTTACAATCATGCGATGTATAATATATCTGTTTAGTTTTGGATGAAACATATTTTATCTGAAACTTTGCAGATAAAATACTGCATAAAGTAAGTTCTGATTTACAGCTCCTTTTTATTTTTACACAGCTAGTAGCAGCTCGATCAACGCGGCCCAACTGGCTACTTCTCAGGTGAGCGTGAAGCAGAAGAAAATCCAGTTTGCCAGGGATGTGAAATATCAACTCTCCTCTTCGTTTCTCGCCTTCAATTGAGAAAGAAGCATCGGTGAAAGTGAAGGGTGTGCAGAAGCAGCAGAAGGGAAAGGGACAGCTTTCCGGAGGTGTGAGCAGAAAGAAGGTGGTGGTCAGAAGCAGTAGCAGCAAGCATGCCGCGTTGAAGAAGCCCGCACCAACTGTTGGAGCAAGAATGGCGCAGGAGCACCATAAGAAAATGATGGCCATGCGACAAGCTCAGCTGGCTGGATCGCGAAGGAAGCGCAAGAACCAGGAGAATGGCGCAGCGGCAGCCAAGGATATCGAGCCAGCGCAACCACAGTCTCCTCCACCCAGCGCGCGTTCGCAACAGCCTCCGAAAAGGCAGAAGAGGATGAAGTATTCAGAGTACAGGGGGAGAGGCAGTTGCAAGAGCGAAAGGAACGAGAAGCTGCCAAGAAAGCCGAATTGGAGCAGAGGGAGAAGGACCGGGAGGAAAGGAAGCGCCAGAATGAGGAGGAACGAAAGGCCCGCAAGGAGAGAATGGCCTTGTTAGTGAAATCTTCCATTCTACCTTTGCCTACTGAACGGTTACCACTTGCGCTCTTTGTTTACAGGGACGCCGAACTGGGGAAAGATATACACAGCATCAATGCCATTGCCAGTGCGATAATGCAGGATCAGAAGAAAATGCGCCTGGACATTATGGCCGAATTTAAGGAGGTACAGCGGTGTTATACCTATATTTTTTGATGTAGCTTAACACTTTTTTACTCGCAATTCTACTCGCATTTTCTGCCTGGAATATGTATGATTTTTGTGTTCAGTAAATTTTTCTACTGTTTCAGGCTGCCCAAAAAGCGCTGATAGATTCCGACGACCAGATTTCCCAGCTGCTCAATGTAAGTATCAGTTGCACATACATACTTAGTGAACTTCGTAGGTCCCTAAGCAGAGTACCTGTATTTATCCAAAACTTTCCCGAGTAATAATATTTTTAGTAAACTTCATAGGTCCCTAAGCAGAGTACCTGTATTTATACAAAACTTTCCCAGTAATAATATTTTTAGTAAACTCATAGGTCCCTAAGCAGTGTACCTGTATTTATCCAAAACTTTCCTGATGAATTAGATTTTTAGTAACCTTCATAGGTCCCTAAGCAGTGTACCTGTATTTATCCAAAACTTTCCCGAGTAATAATATTTTTAGTAAACTTCATAGGTCCCTAAGCAGAGTACCTGTATTTATCCAAAACTTTCCCGAGTAATAATATTTTTAGTAAACTTCATAGGTCCCTAAGCAGTGTACCTGTATTTATCCAAAACTTTTTCCTTAATATATTGGGCCGCATATCTTTCTTTTTAAATCTCCCAAGTATTCAGGGTCGTGTACGAACATAAAATTACCCTCATCTTTTTTTTTTTTTGAAATCATGGAGCAGCGCGAAAACTCTGGATTTTGGGGGTTTTTGTGGTGGTAGGTTCATTTGTTACATGCATATTGAAGCAATACACAATTTTTTTTTGTTGTAGTTATTTGCTTGGTATGCTTTTGGTATGGGGGAAGCAGGCATCTGGCTTGGGTTGAATTGCGAGCTCTTCTCTAATTAAGGCTGAAGGCGGGGTGTCTGGATTTCTATCTGTCCGTCTTGTGATCTTCCTACCAGCAGCCAAAATGCCGGAGCCCCTACTGTGCCCGCATTTGTTGCCTTCTGGTGGGTGTTTGTTGGTGTGGTTGTTGGGGAATGGAGTTGTGGTGGTTTTGTTTGGGGGGCTCTCTCTCTCTCTCTCTCCGCTTCGCTTCTTCTCTTTCTGCTGATGTGTTTGGGTTTTGGATTGGTGTGTGGAGGTGGTTTGGGTTGGGGTTGGGGGGGTGGTGGGTGGGGTGGGGCTCGCCGCAGCCACGGACACAGGCAGCACAAGCAACAGACAAGAGGTATGCAACAACAAGCTGTGCTTCTCTTCGGTTCGCTTCGCTTCTTCTGCTCTGAAACATCACAAAAATTATCTACCCAAAAAAAAAAAGGGAAGACAAAGAAGGGAGGAGAGGAGGTGTGGACTTCCAGAAGAAGCGATCTGTGGAAGAAACGGAGCTGGGTTGGGGTGGTGGGTGGTGGGGTGGGGGGGGTGGTTGGTGTGTTATGTTGGGGTGGTGGGTGGGGGGTGGGGGGGGTGGTGGTCAGTAGTGCAGGAGACCGGGAGCTCCGTTCAAGCAGTGATGAAGAGAGACAGATGCTGGGGGTGGTGGGTGGGGGTGGGGGGTGTGGGGGCTGAGGGGGGGGGGGAGGGGGGGGGGGGGGGGGAGGGGGGCGATGGGTGAGGAAGACAGAAACAAGAAGAGAGAGGGGAGGGTGGGAGGGGGGGGGGGGGGGGGGTGGGGGGGGGGGGGGGGTGGCGGGGAATCCACACTCACAAAGGGGGTGCATACCAAGCAATAACTTTTGATTACTGTTGCATATGTGTGTAGTAAATGAACATACCAGCGTTTTAGCGGCTCTGTACAAAATATCCTAAGTATATTTTGTGTGTTTTACAAGGCTAAACTTTTTATGCGGCCCCATCTTTAAGAAATATGTTCTTACCTATCTATCCCATACCCTCTAAATACTCCCAAAAATAATCAGATAAAACTTTTTCCTTAAAGAAATATGTTCCTACCTATCTATCCCATACCCTCTACATTTTCCAAAAAGTTCAAGACAAATAATCCCCATGGACAACTACTTCCTACCCATCCCTATAGCAATAATTCACAGGTACCTTGGGTGCTGCCCCTTTTTCCATTTTCTTCTCCTCCTCCTCTGATGACGATGAGGTTGATGAGCCGGAACTGGAACCTGAGCCAGAGGATGAGGAGGAGTTGGAACTAGAAGATGACGATTTTCTCTTGGACTGCCTTTTTCCAACAGGTGTCTTCACTGTATCCTCCTTTGAAACCCCACCTTCTGCCTCTTCTCCGACTGACTCTTCTTTCCCTTCCTCCCTCTGTTTCGCTTCCGGTTTGAGTATCTTCCCCTTCACACCTGCAATGACTTCCTGGTGCATGACCATCTGCTTCTTTCCAGACTCATCCACTTCCTCCTTTTCCTCCTCTTCCTTTTGCGCTTCCGTCTTCTCTCCCTCCTCTTCCTTTTGCTTCTCTGTGTTCTTTTCGCTTTCCGACTCCTTTTCAGTCTCATTCATCTTTTCCTCCTCCTCCTCCTCTTCCTCCTCCTCCTCCTCCTCCTCTTCCTCCTCCTTGTTTTCCTCGTTTCTGTCCTCATCTCCATCGCGCCCGCCTTTCCCTGGAGGAGGCTTCTTTCCACCACCACTACCACCACTTGCTCCACCTGCGCCACTTCCACCATCTCCTTTGTTGCTTCGATCAGTTGGCTTCTTCTCTTCTTCATCACTGCTAGAAGAGGAACCACTGGAGGAGGAGCCACTGGAGGAAGAGCTACTGCCACTGCTACTACTGCTACCAGATGAGGAGCTGGTGCTGGATGAGCTGCTCCCATCACCTTTATCTTCCTTTCTATTCCGACTGGGCTCACCATTGGCCCCAGATGCACAGATGCACTCTTTCTTCCCGAGTGGTGACAGATCCAGCTTCTTCCTGGAAGGTGGTTCCATGCCACGCTCCCTTCTTTTCTTCAGCATTCTCGTCTTTCTCTGTCTTCCCCATACATGTTCATCCGTTCTATCCTTCTGATGAGGTAGATAATCGCTGTCTTCGTCGTCATCGTTTTCAGAGCTGCTTGAATCTGAAGCTGAATCCGAAGACCCAAAGTACAGCTGCTTCGCCGACCTTGAGAATCGCCGTTCCTCCTGCTGCATGAGTCCGTGTAGTAAACTGGGCGACAATTTCTCCACAACCACTTTGCACGGTGTCCTGAGCTTCAGATCTTCAGCTTGTGTTTTCTTCATAGGACTCGGGGTGCGTTGCAATTCCTGTTCGTAATGACGCCAGGGGTCCTTCTTGGCACACACCAATTCCAGTGAAGACTCCAGACACATACCTGGAGGTTTCTCCATGTGTAGAATACGCGGCGAGAGACCCAAAGCGTGAAATTTGCCGACGATATTTTCCGACAAAGTGGGCGAGCCGGTCGATGCCTGCCAGGAACAGATGTAGGATCCATCTTTCACATCATCGTGCTCCGGTATTTCCTCTTTAACCCATTGCGACCAATTCCAAACAGTGCGCTGCGTACCCTTGGGCAAGAACTTGGAAGAGGAAGGCGGGTTGCTACTCTTCACTGGTGTCATGCACTTTTCGAGCAACTGCAATCGCTTGGTAGAGGAAGCCGGATCACTCTTCACAGGCGTTAAGCAATTCTCCAGCCACTGCAGACATTTTCCTACCGTACTCCCCCCTTTCAACTGCTGCTCCTCCACAGATGCTTCCATTTGAAACGTGGTGAAAAAGGCGGGATTGCTCTGCAGGGACTTTTTAGGTGGCATCTGCACTTGAGTGTGATAGAGCAAACGCTTGGTGGCCTCTGCAAAGTTTTTCCCCTAATATTTTCCGCAGAATTATTTCAACCTCATAACCTATGCAAATACCCTTCCAATTACTACTGTAACGCAATGTGGTGAGTATGGGGGGAAAGGGGAGGAGGGGTAGGGGCATTTTGGCTATGGACCTTCTGCTAATGTAGCTCATAGAAAATAAAATTCATATTCGCACCTGACAAAAGACTTCGCTCTTCCGGTCGCAGATTCTCCAGATCCAAGCCGAGTTTTCGCGCGATGAGTGCAACCATCTGGAACAGTGGGCGAAGCTGCTCCCTGACATGGGCCTCGAACTGCGACATGGTCCGAGTCTGATACTCTTGCAAGGTCTGCAAAAGAATAAAAGTAATTTGTGCAGTAACACATGAAGTCAATGAATGTTACTTGGGAGAGTTTTGGATAAATACAGGTACACTACTTAGGTACCTATGAAGTTCATTACCAATGGATATTACTCGGGAAAGTTTTGGATAAATACAGGTACACTGCTTAGGGACCTATGAAGTTTACTAAAAATATTATTACTCGGGAAAGTTTTGGATAAATACAGGTACTCTGCTTAGGGACCTATGAAGTTTACTAAAAATATTATTACTCGGGAAAGTTTTGGATAAATACAGGTACACTGCTTAGGGACCTATGAAGTTTACTAAAAATATTATTACTCAGGAAAGTTTTGGATAAATACAGGTACACTGCTTAGGGACCTATGAAGTTTACTAAAAATATTATTACTCGGGAAAGTTTTGGATAAATACAGGTACTCTGCTTAGGGACCTATGAAGTTTACTAAAAATATTATTACTCGGGAAAGTTTTGGATAAATACAGGTACTCTGCTTAGGGACCTACGAAGTTCACTAAGTATGTATGTGCAACTGATACTTACATTGAGCAGCTGGGAAATCTGGTCGTCGGAATCTATCAGCGCTTTTTGGGCAGCCTGAAACAGTAGAAAAATTTACTGAACACAAAAATCATACATATTCCAGGCAGAAAATGCGAGTAGAATTGCGAGTAAAAAAAGTGTTAAGCTACATCAAAAAATATAGGTATAACACCGCTGTACCTCCTTAAATTCGGCCATAATGTCCAGGCGCATTTTCTTCTGATCCTGCATTATCGCACTGGCAATGGCATTGATGCTGTGTATATCTTTCCCCAGTTCGGCGTCCCTGTAAACAAAGAGCGCAAGTGGTAACCGTTCAGTAGGCAAAGGTAGAATGGAAGATTTCACTAACAAGGCCATTCTCTCCTTGCGGGCCTTTCGTTCCTCCTCATTCTGGCGCTTCCTTTCCTCCCGGTCCTTCTCCCTCTGCTCCAATTCGGCTTTCTTGGCAGCTTCTCGTTCCTTTCGCTCTTGCAACTGCCTCTCCCTGTACTCTGAATACTTCATCCTCTTCTGCCTTTTCGGAGGCTGTTGCGAACGCGCGCTGGGTGGAGGAGACTGTGGTTGCGCTGGCTCGATATCCTTGGCTGCCGCTGCGCCATTCTCCTGGTTCTTGCGCTTCCTTCGCGATCCAGCCAGCTGAGCTTGTCGCATGGCCATCATTTTCTTATGGTGCTCCTGCGCCATTCTTGCTCCAACAGTTGGTGCGGGCTTCTTCAACGCGGCATGCTTGCTGCTACTGCTTCTGACCACCACCTTCTTTCTGCTCACACCTCCGGAAAGCTGTCCCTTTCCCTTCTGCTGCTTCTGCACACCCTTCACTTTCACCGATGCTTCTTTCTCAATTGAAGGCGAGAAACGAAGAGGAGAGTTGATCTTCACATCCCTGGCAAACTGGATTTTCTTCTGCTTCACGCTCACCTGAGAAGTAGCCAGTTGGGCCGCGTTGATCGAGCTGCTACTAGCTGTGTAAAAATAAAAAGGAGCTGTAAATCAGAACTTACTTTATGCAGTATTTTATCTGCAAAGTTTCAGATAAAATATGTTTCATCCAAAACTAAACAGATATATTATACATCGCATGATTGTAAATAGTGTGTCTACTTCCTACTAAACCGCTGCTAATCCCTGCTAAACCCCTCCGTTTACTTTTTACAATTAGAATTGACGTGATAAATTTTCTCTAAAAACTTTTAGATAAATTTCTTCTCAAAATCATCAAAAAAAAATTGACAATTTCAACTCAAAGCAAAGCTTAACTGCCTGCTAGTTCTATGTAATGTCCCTAAGCAGTTCCCGAAAACGTATGGTAACCTGAGAAATCCAGTTCCCTGGTGATCTCCTCGACTTTTGCCAGATCTTTGGGACCGGAACTCTGGCTGCCGTGGATGGGAGTGGACCGGAATGGCAGAGCACGTTGACTAGTGCGACGGAGAGCATAGGGCACCTCATCTGAAATGAAAAGAGCCAATTTTGTCAGCATGTCTACAGTAAGTAACCAAACATTTCTAGCTTGTCAGCGTAAACTTGCCCTGCTTAGAGTTTGCAGCTCAAAAAAAACTCACCCAAACGTTGCTTGATCAATGCCTTCACATCTCCTGGCCGTTTGCTCGCACTCAGGATTTCGAAGCGGTGAGAGATATCGCCCGGGCTTGCATTGATCATTTCTGGTCCAGTCCGAAAATCAGGAATAGGCACCAGGTCATCGATGTCGTACACCGAGATGGTCAAACGCCCGATGAAAGGGTGGTACACGCGCAGCAATCCTTGATGATATGAAAACATCTCGATGACGAACAGCTGATTCTCCATTTTCACCAGTTGAGTGCTCACACTCTCTGCCTATAGCAAAAAATTTGGTTTAAATATGCAAAACAGCAAAGAGAAGGATGAGAACTGGAGAATGAGTGGTCCTAATTTATTGCCCATCACAAACTTTGGCCAGACTGGATGCGAGATTCCTGACGATGGACTGGTCTCGAGTTCTGGCAGCGTGCGTCAGAGGGTGCTCAGATGTTCCGCGCTCAAGCTTCTGCAGGAAAGTTGGCGACTCCTCCTTCTGCACAAAGTACTGAAACAGAAACATAGAATGAAATTCAAATGCGAACAGTAGGGAAAAACCTGACCAAAGAGACTTTATCACTGCACTGTTATGTGTAGTAAAAATTTCTATACCGATGGATAAAAGAGATGCGCGAATACAGTCGCTCCAATTCCGAACTTCGGGTACTTGACCGCGTATGTGATGGCATGCCAGAGTCTGTTATCGGGTGGAAGTGCCGCATTTCTTTTTTGCTGCTCCTTCACCTCCTCATCCGTGACAACATGAACCTTTACAGGAAAAAATACTTTAATGAGAATTACTCATGGTGCCAAAGCCGAACTTTCTAATCAAAATGGAACTTTTTAATTTGCATACCGATTCAATCGTGCACCAATTCCACTTTCCAACATTCGGATCCCAGTGCACAGTTTCACTGCCAACCTGGAACCGGGGCACGTTGTGGAACGCCACCGTTCTCGGATCATACTGCTCGGGGTGGAAAAATGCACTGAGTTGAGTAGAAGGTGCTACACCAGTGTCTACACCAACCGCATCCAGCTGTGCAGCAGACGGTTTCATGGCGGCGGCCTCCTTTGTCGCTCTGCTACGAGTTCTGATACCACCTCCTCTCTCAAGGGATGTAGTCGTTGAAGCACTGTCTCTGCGAGATCGATTGCTAATATCAGCTGGCGGGAGGCTGCTGCTACGACCCTGAGACACCAATAAATAATTTTTTAGCAGATAAAAAAAAGCACAGTACAGCTGTATAGGTGATGACAGCAAAATGACAGCTGAAAAAGCCAACAAAAATTCATTGACAAAAATAAAAAGTTTATCTGAAACTTTTCTGATGAATTTGATGTTTAAAACAAATGTGACCGACAGAAAAGGCATGACAACACATGCAATGGATGGACAGGTGATAAATTTGACAGGTGAGATAAAGGTAAATTGACAGAAAATGGACTAAGGTGAACAGTAACAGATGAAACTGTACATATAGCCGACAGCATAGATGTGCTCTCTATACCTCATAAAATTTATCTTAAAAGTTTCGGATAAATTTCGATGTTGTAAACTAATGTGGCAGAAGAGCGCAACAAGACAACACATGCAAAGGATGGAGAACGGATGGACAAAGGTCTAAAAATTTGACAAGTGAGGTGAAGGTACATTGTCTGAGAATGGCATAAGGTGACTGGCAAAAGATTAAAGTGTACAAATTGACTACTGAGTGACAACACGGATGCATACTCTACATCTCGAGTTATAAAAAAATTTATCTTAAAGTTTTCAGACTAAATTAAGAAAGAACATACATGGCGAAAAAGGCTTAAAAAGGAAAAAGGCAACACATGCAAAGAAATGAAAGGGTGATAAAATTTTTCAGGTGAGATAGATAAAGGATAACTTTAAAGAGAACGGAATTAGGTGACTACTAACGGATGAAACTATACATATGGACAACAGCACAGTTGCGCTCTCTATACCTCTACTTATAAAGTTTATCTGAAAAGTTTCAGACAAAAAGATGTTTACATATGGAGGGGTGGGTGGGCAGACTTCAGATGACAGCCCACTTACAAGATATAGAGTTACAAAAAGTTTTCCATTAAATATTTATCCAAAATTAAAAAATTTTTAAGCTGGATAAAAGGAGGGGGATGCATACTGTTTGACTTTTGGTTTTGCAAGGCATACGAATATGGGGTTTATTTCCGGACATAGGTCACTAATTTACCTCTTCTTGTAGAGATAATAAACAGATGAATAACAGCAGGAAAATCATTTTCCGATCACTTGTCTTGAATAGGTCTTCCTTGATTCCAAGGCAGCTGCTGTGCATACCTCTGCAAAATTAGTGATTACTAACTGTACATTGGAAAACATGTGTAAACAAATCGGAAATGCAGCAGCAGCATTTTCTCACTTCCTCTAGCATGCGGTCCAAATTCTCAGCAGCTCCAAGCAAGAGTGAAACTACCAGCTGGCCAAAAAGGTATTGCCATGGTGGAAAGAAAGGAGGAAAACGGTTACGTCCAGGAAACATAATGTAAAGGAGGATTTGAAAACTTTTGCAAACACTACTGAGAAAACTACACTCTGAACAGGAAAAAAACTGAAGTGAGGAGAATATGGGTTCTAGGAATAAGTAACAATAACCAGCTGATATCTGTCCAACACAACACAAAAGGAAGGATACTTGAAAGCGGCCTGTGAAAGTCTGACCCCGCCTGCTGTGTTCGCAATATAAATGCAAAAGTTCGCCCATACCAAAATAACTGAAGTCTGGGCTGAAAGCACAGACCCGGAAAGAGCATGGTATGTGGAACAGGAAAACGCGTATTGGACAACAATACACGTGAAACGGCACGTTGTTTTGGTACTCCTGACAGGGACGCGCATGAAAAGAAGTCATAAAACGGGCATAAAAAGATTGCAGCCAGGCTGCGGTTAATCATATGCACGCAGAGAGAGAGGAGAGTGAGACACTGTAAGTATGCATTGCAGATGCACACTACTACCACAGATAGGCTCTCTGGCAAACGTAAGTGACTGAAGTCAAGACCTACATATATACATACAAAAATACATAGATAGATACATACATACACACATAAAGAGGAGGACAATGACTGACTTGATTGGAAAAACGACTTGGCATTATGCATGAGCCACACACATGAGAAATGCTGCAGCAGCTAAACACAAATAGGCCATGAGAATCCGCGTGAGTATTCAATACTCGGACTTAACTATCGCAAACATAGGTACAGAAAGACGACCTATTCAATGAGCCCTTGGACAAATGGGCAGGCAGAACGCTTTTCTCCAAAAAGTTTCAGATAATAATAAGTTAAGAAAAGGCCAAAAAAATTAGAGACAAAAACGTTCAATTAGACCAAAAAGTTCATGATAAAAAATAACTACTCAGAGAGCGGTGTCAAAATATTTCTACCTTTTGCCCACCAGCATCTTTGATGACACAACCTTGAGAGGACACGGAAGTATCCTGCTTCCCTCCAATCGGGGGAAGATCTCCCTGGCTGCTGGCCAATTGCTCTTCCTGGACTGTGACTGATGCCTCATCTACATGCTTGTTAGCCGCTTCCTCTTCCTGGATTGCCTCCTCTCCCCCCTGGCTGCTGGCCATTTGCTCTTCGTGGATTTCTCCTGATGCATCCTGCTGTTCTCTATTACTACCCTGCAAGTACATACATACATGCCTTTAATAATTGTCTGTCTGTCAGGAATACGATAAATTGAGACAGTTATTACTGTGCAATGGGATACATGCAGGAAATTTATATAAGAAAAGCGACGAAAACCAACCTCGTTTTTGTCAGGCTCCATGTTTTTCTCCAAAACTTTCACAGACGTCGCGATTTTGTTGTGATCAAAGTACCAGCCTGGCAGTTTCCTAATTGAGCCAATGTCCAGAGTGAACAGTACCTTCCTAATACGTGGGTGAAGCTCACTCAGAAACTGTCGCTCATCAGGCAGAAAGTCGAGATGCTTTGGCACCTTGATCCAGTGATAGGAGCCAAAGCGGTCCAGGTACTGTCTGCAATAATAGAAGCAGATAACTTTTGGATAAAACACGCCAAAGACAGTGCGAACAGAGATGTACTATTATTAGGCGCAAAACAATGTCGCGTTTGCGTGAAATAGTAGACAGGTCCAAACTACTTGTCCTGGTCCATCTATGCATAGAATACTTGACATAGCTATTTTAGCTAATTAGGGTAATTTAGGTAAAGCAAACTAGTGCCTCACCTGTAAGCGGAATGAGGATCAGATATGCTACAGGTTCTCCTGGCCCTTCTGTAACGATCTAAAGCATACAGAAGCAAGTAAAGGCGCGAAATGAGTAGCAAGAACAAGAACAAGAACAAGAACATAAGCAAACGCTTTAGCTTCATGTTACTATTTTTTCTTACCTACCCACGCAGGAATTGAACCACTCATGCGCTTCCAACTTCCTGCCTGCTTCTCCGGATTTTTGCTGCCTTTCTTGTACTTCTTCCAGATCCAAAAGACACGAAATCACACGAAAATTCGGTACGTTTTTCTTTCTTTCGTTTTCTTTCAGGGTTGTTCAGAAATAACGTTATCAAAAAAAACAATGATGCGAAATAAACTACACATAAATGTAGCCGTTAGCCACATTATGTACCCTCGGTTTACACAGCCGGATACATGTTGACAAAGTTGCTGGTACAGTTATGGTAGAAAGCAACCAAAGTTGCTGGATAAACTAACTAGGCTGATAATTCCGCGGAAATACAGGATCCATGATACAAAGCCAGCTGTGAAAAACAAGTATTCAGGAAAAAGTGTTATCATAAATTGTCAGGACAATATAAGATAAAGTCGAAGCATACATACAGGAGTAACCACAGCCTGGCCGATAACAGGGGGAAAATAATGCATAATGCACAAAGCAATAAAAAGTTACCAACGACTGTGCAAATATGCTGGATTGCAATCAAGCTGCTGTCACACGGTCTTCAACCCCGCTGCATCACTTACATTGAAGCAATAAATATGGTGATAATTTTTTCAGGAAAATAGAAGATAAAATGGAAGCAAGTATGATAGACTGGGTAAATGCAAAATGCGCAAAACGAAGCAAACAGCCACTCGCTATTCAACTACACTGCATTCCAAGCATACTGCGACAAATACGGTGATAATTTGTCTGGAGAAAACAAGATAAAATTGAAGCAAAGTATATGAGCGATCAAAACGTTGAAAAATGAACAGGGAATGCAGACTGCGAAAACCGACCCAAGCTGCTGTCACAGGATCTTCAACCTGCTGCATCACTTGCATTACAGCGACAAATACGGTGATAATTTTTTCAGGAGAATAGAAGATAAAGTCAAGTCAAGTAAGATAGACCGGGAAAATGCAGAATGCGCAAAACGAAGCAAGCAGCCATTCGCTATTCAACTACACTGCATTCCAAGCATACTGCGACAAATACGGTGATAATTTGTCTGGAGAAAAAAAGATAAAATCGAAGCAGAGTATATGAGCGATCAAAACGCTGAGAAATGAACGGGGAATGCAGACTACGGAAAACGACCCAAACTGCTGTCACAGGATCTTCAACCCGCTGCATCACTTGCATTAAAGCGACAAATACGGTGATAATTTTTCAGGAGAATAGAAGATAAAGTCAAGTCAAGTAAGATAGACTGGGAAAATGCAGAATGCGCAAAACGAAGCAAGCAGCCATTCGCTATTCAACTACACTGCATTCCAAGCATACTGCGACAAATACGGTGATAATTTGTCTGGAGAAAAAAAGATAAAATCGAAGCAAAGTATATGAGCGATCAAAACGCTGAGAAATGAACGGGGAATGCAGACTACGAAAAACGACCCAAACTGCTGTCACAGGATCTTCAACCCGCTGCATCACTTGCATTAAAGCGACAAATACGGTGATAATTTTTCAGGAGAATAGAAGATAAAGTCGAATCAAGTATGATACCCCGGGAAAATGCAGAATGCGCAAAACGAAGCAAGCAGCCATTCGCTATTCAACTACACTGCATTCCAAGCATACTGCGACAAATACGGTGATAATTTGTCTGGAGAAAACAAGATAAAATTGAAGCAAAGTATATGAGCGATCAAAACGTTGAAAAATGAACAGGGAATGCAGACTGCGAAAACCGACCCAAGCTGCTGTCACAGGATCTTCAACCTGCTGCATCACTTGCATTACAGCGACAAATACGGTGATAATTTTTTCAGGAGAATAGAAGATAAAGTCAAGTCAAGTAAGATAGACCGGGAAAATGCAGAATGCGCAAAACGAAGCAAGCAGCCATTCGCTATTCAACTACACTGCATTCCAAGCATACTGCGACAAATACGGTGATAATTTGTCTGGAGAAAAAAAGATAAAATCGAAGCAAAGTATATGAGCGATCAAAACGCTGAGAAATGAACGGGGAATGCAGACTACGGAAAACGACCCAAACTGCTGTCACAGGATCTTCAACCCGCTGCATCACTTGCATTAAAGCGACAAATACGGTGATAATTTTTCGGGAGAATAGAAGATAAAGTCAAGTCAAGTAAGATAGACTGGGAAAATGCAGAATGCGCAAAACGAAGCAAGCAGCCATTCGCTATTCAACTACACTGCATTCCAAGCATACTGCGACAAATACGGTGATAATTTGTCTGGAGAAAAAAAGATAAAATCGAAGCAGAGTATATGAGCGATCAAAACGCTGAGAAATGAACGGGGAATGCAGACTACGGAAAACGACCCAAACTGCTGTCACAGGATCTTCAACCCGCTGCATCACTTGCATTAAAGCGACAAATACGGTGATAATTTTTCAGGAGAATAGAAGATAAAGTCAAGTCAAGTAAGATAGACTGGGAAAATGCAGAATGCGCAAAACGAAGCAAGCAGCCATTCGCTATTCAACTACACTGCATTCCAAGCATACTGCGACAAATACGGTGATAATTTGTCTGGAGAAAAAAAGATAAAATCGAAGCAAAGTATATGAGCGATCAAAACGCTGAGAAATGAACGGGGAATGCAGACTACGAAAAACGACCCAAACTGCTGTCACAGGATCTTCAACCCGCTGCATCACTTGCATTAAAGCGACAAATACGGTGATAATTTTTCAGGAGAATAGAAGATAAAGTCGAATCAAGTATGATACCCCGGGAAAATGCAGAATGCGCAAAACGAAGCAAGCAGCCATTCGCTATTCAACTACACTGCATTCCAAGCATATTGCGACAAATACGGTGATAATTTGTCTGGAGAAAACAAGATAAAATCGAAGCAAAGTATATGAGCGATCCAAAACGTTGAAAAATGAACAGGGAGAAATACAGCATGAATAATTCGCATCTTAACCTTTGCAGACAATTCAACCTTTCGCAGCCTATCATCTGCAGACAATTACTCAATTTCTCGCTCTGCTCACCTATGAATTTCCAGTTAATTTCTCACTCTGCTCACCTATGAACTTCCAGATAATAGCTCAACTCTGCTCACCTATGAACTTCCAGATACAGCTCACCTATGAACTTCCAGATAATAGCTCAACTCTGCTCACCTATGAACTTCCAGATAATAGCTCAACTCACCTAAGAAACTTCCAGATAATAGCTCAACCTTTCGCAGACAATTACTCACTCTGCTCACCTATGAACTTCCAGATAATAGCTCAATCTTAGCAGCCTATCCTTTGCAGACAATTACTCGCTCAGCTCACCTATGAACTTCCAGATAATAGCTCAACTCTGCTCACCTATGAACTTCCAGATACAGCTCACCTATGAACTTCCAGATAATAGCTCAACTCTGCTCACCTATGAACTTCCAGATAATAGCTCAACTCACCTAAGAAACTTCCAGATAATAGCTCAACCTTCGCAGCCTATCCTTTGCAGACAATTACTCGCTCAGCTCACCTATGAACTTCCAGATAATAGCTCAACTCTGCTCACCTATGAACTTCCAGATACAGCTCACCTATGAACTTCCAGATAATAGCTCAACTCTGCTCACCTATGAACTTCCAGATAATAGCTCAACTCACCTAAGAAACTTCCAGATAATAGCTCAACCTTCGCAGCCAGCTCACCTATGAACTTCCAGATAATAGCTCAACTCTGCTCACCTATGAACTTCCAGATAATAGCTCAACTCTGCTCACCTATGAACTTCCAGATAATAGCTCAACTCTGCTCACCTATGAACTTCCAGATAATAGCTCAACTCACCTAAGAAACTTCCAGATAATAGCTCAATCTTAGCAGCCTATCCTTTGCAGACAATTACTCGCTCAGCTCACCTATGAACTTCCAGATAATAGCTCAACTCTGCTCACCTATGAACTTCCAGATAATAGCTCAACTCACCTAAGAAACTTCCAGATAATAGCTCAACCTTCGCAGCCTATCATCTGCAGACAATTACTCACTCTGCTCACCTATGAACTTCCAGATAATTGCTCAATCTTTAAGCCTATGCTACTCAACTTACCACTAACACATCCTATTACTTCCAGCTAATCTACTAATTGATTTTATCCCAATACTTATGGACAATCTACTAACTTTCTACTTACAACTTTCAGATAATCACCAAGCCTACTACACTACTTACAGATATTCACACATAACTATGGCAGGATTCGAGCCAGGGACATTCCGCATATGGTTTTCGGCTACCTACCACTGAGCCACAGCAGCCAACCGGCTAAAAACTCTAATCACAACTCTTATAGGTCAGTCAAAGTTTATGCCACTGTTGCTCAAAACTAACACTTCTCCATAAAGAAACAGACAAATTTATCACTTCATATCAGCTTAAGACTATCAGTTACCAGCAATATTATTACCTAGTTTCAGATTTTCATATTGCGATAATCAGCATCACCTCAATTACTGCTGCCTAAAAATGAAACAAAAACTCAAAACAAAGCAAAAACCGACATCATCTCAATTGAAGTGGCATGTGTCACTGCCAATCGAGTCAACCCCCATAGGAACTGTTGGTCATCAAAATAAAAATAAAAAAGGCCCATTCTTCCCAAAAAAACCTACCTATCGGACTTTTTAAAATTCCACACGATTACAAAGTTCCAGATAAAAAGATTTATTATCAGATTCTTTTTGAGTCAAAAAGTGCCAAAAAAATTTATCAAGCTGTCACCCCGGGGTGACAGGGTTCTCTAAAGGGATATACGAGGGGGGTTATACAAGAGGGGGGATATTCGAGGGCTTTTTCCAACAGCGCCCGATACGGGGTTTTTTGACCTCCTGAGCTCATTTTTGACCTTAAAAAACAGTGTTTTCTTCGCGTTTTCTATGCAAAAAGCATTGATTTTACTGTCGTTTGCGGTTTGTGATAGGGGGTTATAAACGAGGGCAAATGAGCTTAGTGACCGATTAGGGGGGTTATATACGAGGGGGGTTATATTCGAGGGGGTTATAAACGCGGCATTACAGTACTTACTTATGGTACTTAATTACTTATCATATGGTACTTACTTACTTATGGTACTTACTTACTACTATCTTATGGTATTAGTAGATAAGCCTTACATGTATGGTACTCCTATCTATATACAGAATTCCTCTATACAGGAATTATTTATTTTTAAAACGAATACGTTTTGTAATCTGTGATGCTTTCATTGTTCATTTGAGTATGTTTCTTTTAGCGCTTGCCAAGTGTGAGTGTCGGATGGCACAAAATCTAAATTCTGCCAGCTTTTCTGACCCAAGTACCTCAAAAATCTCAGATACTTGGTTTGGAGTTGCTGAACGAGAGGAGGCATTAGCTGTTGACACGGTACAGACAACATTCCTTGCCCTGTTGTATAAATTCTGATCGAAACCCGGGGTTTTCGGATAAAAAAGGCAAACGATAACAAGGTTTTTGTCCACTTATAGGATACCCTACCGTGTTTCCGCCACCGTGCTATACTAGTAGATGCGCTACTTTTTTAGGCACGTTGCGTGAAGGAGTGCTGCTCTGACCCTTTGAAGAGGTGAGTTGCCTATGTAATGTAGGTACTATATTGTATATGCGTGTTTTGGTGTAAAAGGCAGAATAGCTGTTGGACGAATATGGGATGGGGATGGATGTGTGTTGAGGTTGTCTGAGTTGTTTACGCTGTGGCAGCAGGCGTTGAAGAAGTGGGATGCAGATTTGGCAGAGTGTGGCAAATTGTGCGAGAAGGCGGAGAAATTGCAGGCGAAGGAGAAATCATCCATCAACCAGGAAAAGCTCGAACAAGTGCGAACTGCTATAGTCTGGCCAGAGAGAGTTGGAAGTGGGACTCAACTCAAGTCGTACTGTGTAGTATACATGTACTTCTGCTAAATAGGAGTACACGAAGCACGGACAGAAATCCGCATTTGTGAAACAATTTTACGCAACGCGCCTTGAGTCCCACTGCTCTTTCCAGTTGTTTGCGCCGGTCTAATTTTCCGCGTAATGTACAGTGTATGTGTGCAGATATCGGCGTCTCTGCAGAAGAATCGTCAAGAGTTTGAAGTGTATCATCGCTCTTTGATGTCTGAGCTGGGTGTCTTTCAACGAGGGAAGGATCAGTATTTTGTGCCCAGCTTTGAGGCCCTCATCGCATATCAAGTATGTACAAGCAAACCCAACGTCACAACGGTGAACGGTCTCCATCATTTTTGCGCATTATCAGCAAAAACAATGCCGCATGCTCTGTTGTTTTATGTATTGTGTAGGTTTTGTATTTCGACAACAACGAGAAGTTGTCAACGGCACTGTGTCGCGATGTGCAAGTTGACAGTGTACCAGTGTCTGATGATGTGTTCAAAGCTCAGATGCAGCAGAAGATGCAAGAGATCAAAGCTTTGTCGATTGTTGATGATTGACTCTTTTCTTTTTATCTGTTGTTGATTCCACCACGTGTTTGCTCCTTATGCTTCGCATCACTGGCGATAAACGCTTTCTCCTACCATTTGTGGAATTTAGTGGCGGAAACGTTGGACGTTCTAATCCATAAATTTTTTTCTGGACGGTGCCAGTTAGGTAACCCTTGCCTTTATGGTATCTTTTAGAATGCTACGAAAGACTTGTGCTGGTTGGAGAGTGAGGCGTTGTGTGGTGATGGCTCCGTTGTGTTGCTGTCGCTGTGGAGCTCATACGGTTTTGGGGAGCGGGCAACATCACAAGATCAAGACGCCTCACGTGCGGCTAGTCGACACAAAGGAGGAGCAGTCAGACATACGTAGAATCAGAAATATCGGCATTGTCGCCCATATCGATGCAGGTTGGCGGAAACAGCCGATTAGATGCAAGCGTATTTGTATGAGTGGTACAATATGCTTATTCTTTGGATTGTTTCTGTAGGGAAGACGACGACAACGGAACGCTTGCTGTTTTTGTCGGGTGCGACGAAGAGTATGGGCGATGTGGATTCGGGTGACACGGTGACTGATTACATGGCGCAGGAGAGGGAACGCGGTATCACCATCACTTCAGCCGCCATCACCTTCTACTGGAATCAGCACCGATTCAATTTGATCGACACGCCCGGACACGTGGACTTTACCGTTGAGGTTCACTCCCTCGTCTACATATGCACCTTCAGTTTTAGTTGATTTATAGTCAGAATGTATGTGCATCTGCACACGTAAGTATGTGTTGAAGCGAGTGCGCGGGTATGCAATGGATGTGTTGGGCGTGCGTAGGTGGAGCGGTGTTTGCGTGCGCTGGATGGTGCAGTGACGGTGCTGGATGCTTCTGCTGGGGTGGAAGCTCAAACTCTGACCGTGTGGCGTCAGGTGAAGAAGTACGGCATACCGTCTGTGGTCTTTCTGAACAAAATGGACAAGCGGACCGCCTCATTCCCCGCCTGTTTGGACTCCATACAAAGAGAGTTACGCATCCTGCCTCTGCCTATTTGTCTGCCCTTGTGGCACGATGGCTCATCGCAGAAGGAGTTTGCTGGTATTCTGGACTTGCTGCGAATGGAAACCTTGGAATGGCCGGATGGTAGGCAGACATCCGCGTCAGATATTGACGGTAGGACGTACAAGAGGACGCGCGTCAGTGAGAAATCGAGACATTTCGACGAGATGCAGGAAGGACGGCGCAGATTGCTGGATGCACTGGCCGACTACGACGATGAGTTCGCGGACAAATTGCTGCAGCTGCCAGATGTCAATGACACATCCACCCTTCACTTGGAGTCGGATATTATTCCTGCCATACGGTGAGCAATTTCAACCCCACGCTTGCTTTTTACGCATCGTACAGGAATGACCAATTGGTGAGTTTAGCTTGAGCATGTGTGTACGTAACATACTGTACAATAAATGCTACGTAGACGTTCATCATGCAGGCGTTTGACGCTGGAACGAAAGCTGGTGCCGGTGTTGTGTGGAAGTGCGCTGAAGAAGAAGGCAGTACAGCCGCTGTTGGATGCCATCTGTGCCTTTCTGCTAGAGATGCGACGATAGTGAATTTTTGCAGAAATCGATACCGATACCGATATCGATAGTTTTTCACCAAGCCAATTCGATACCGATACCGATACCGATAGTTGTAATTTTTTCCAAATCGATACCGATACCGATACCGATAGTGTGGGCAAAAAATTATCGATTTTCGATAGCGATACCGATAGTTTTGTAGCACTGTGTTTTGAAAAGCAATGGGCATTTATTTACTAGGTAGGAGCAGGAATACACTTTTGGGTATGACTGTACTGACATAATAAATAAATAATTGAAGAGCAATGTCCATTTTAGTAAATAACTACCTAGTCAATGGTAGCGTAGGGTACTGTGGGGTAAACCTGGCCATGTGGCAGACCCGACCACCTAATCTTCTTGAACTTGCTGTTTCAGCAAATGAATTGCCAAATAGGGTAGCTAATTTGAAATAGGATAGTTGAGGGAATCGATTGAAATTTTCCCATGGCCGGGTTTGCCCCATTGTACCCTACAACATGACACCTACTACGTATCTAGCACTACAGTAGTTGCCTTTGCATACTTCTGTAAGTCATGGATATGACTACAGTTACTGCAAAAACTAATTTATGCCACTACACCACAAACTTAGCGCTGAAATCGACGTGCCCTTGCTTCGCGCATGGCCAAATTTACTGTAGAAAAAATTACTATCGAAAATCGATATTTTTTACATGATTATTCGATACCGATACCGATATCGATAGTAGGAGAAAGAAGAAAATTCGATACGATACCGATACCGATAGTACAAGGAAAGCAATTTTCGATACTGATATCGATACCGATAGTTCAAAAAATGCTCGATACTATCGATTTTCGATACCGATACCGATATATCGTCGCATCTCTACTTTCTGCCTTCTCCGCTAGATGGACGACACGACTTTCTGCCCTTCTACAAAGGTCACCTTTGTGCCTTGATCTATAAGATAACTCATGACAAAATCCGAGGTCCACTGGCTTTCGTACGCGTCTATTCCGGCAGTCTCAATGTCGGCTCCCGGTTCTACAATGCCAATAGAGGTACAGGTATTGGTACACACACACACATAGACACTACCTACCATATGTAACGTACGTACAGTATGCATGTTACAAATACAAGTACCTGCATTGTCAAGGACAGGTACATACGGTGGTACGTACACGTACGTAGATGTGTGTAGTGTAGGTAGGACAGAGACGGTGCAGCGACTCTACTTGGCGCATAGCGACGAACTGCAGGAAGTGCGAAAGGTGGACGCGGGTAACATTGGTGTGATCGGTGGACTGCAGAGTGGCATCACAGGAGACACGCTGGTGGAGACGAAGCATATGGCGGAGGAAGCATACGAAGCTTACACCACGACTGCCTGCCTTCGCTCAAGCACTGACACCCGTGCACAAGTATGTACATCCCATCATGCATACTATCCTGTACATACATACAGAGTGTCTCATAATAAACCGTCCACCTTTCCGTGTATGTAACTCTGGAACCACATCTTAGATTTTTATGCGGTTTTTTGTATTTTGTTGCCAAGGCTTCAACAGGTAAGTATACAAAATTTCAACTATGTGGTTCACATACTTCGGAGACTACGACGGTTTGAATCTCGAAGCTCGAAAATCGACGTTTTCCTTTACTATGGAGAAAATATCGGTTTTAGTTTTTCAAGATCCCCTGTTTCACGCGTTTGCTATGCTGGCACTGGGGATAATGCATGAGATACACATTTTCTAGCATTTTGGGACATCTTTCTTTATTACGAGGCTAATTTTATTATGTCTCATGCACAGAATTACCCCTAAATCGGCACTACCAATTCGAAAAACCTTGTTTTTGACCGCTGGAGGAAAAAGGTGTTTGAGCAGCTTCCACTGGGCCTAGGAAGCTAAAATTTTGTACACATCTCAGCTGAAGCCTTGCCTACAAAATACAAAAAACCGCATTAAAATCTATGCTGTGGTTCCAGAGTTACATGCACGGGAAGGTGGACGGTTTATTATGAGACACCCTGTACAGAGTGTCCCGAAATAAACCGGCCACCTTTCCGGGCATGTAACTCTGGAACGACACTTTTATTTTGTAGTCAAGGCTTCAACTGAGATCTATACAAATTTTCAGCTATTTCGTCCACATACTTCGGAAATTACGACGGTTTGAATCTCTAAGTTCAAAATCGACGTTTTTCTTCAGTATGGAGAAAAATTCGGCCTTAGTTTTTCAAAATACCCTGTTCCATGCGTTTGCTATGGTGGAATTGGGGTTACTGCGTGAGATTCACATTTCCTAGCATTTTGGGACTTCTTTTTCATTACGAGACTAATTATGTCTTGGACCCATGCACAATAGACCACTAAATCGGCACTACCAGTTAGAAAAACCCTCGTTTTTTGACCGCCGGAGAAAGAAGGTGTTTGAGCACCTTCCACTGGGCGTACGAAGCTAAAATTTTGTACAGATCTCAGTTAAAGCCTTGGCTACAAGATAAAAAAAACCGCATGAAAATCTCAAGTGTCGTTCCAGAGTTACATGCCCGGAAAGGTGGCCGGTTTATTTCGGGGCACCCTGTACACACCGATATCTGTGTGCGTACATACAGTATATATACGCACGTTCTACAGGTACGATTGAGCGATGGTGTAGACGGAACTCGTCGACTGCTACTAGCCGGTATTGAGCCGCCGGAGCCGGTATACTTCTGCACAATTGAGCCTCCGTCTCTAGCTGCTCAGTCCACTTTCGATACAGCATTGGCTCAGTTAGTGCGGGAAGATCCTAGTGTTCGACTGAAGTATGATCAACAGAGTCAACAGCAAATCCTGGAGGCCATGGGAGAGCTGCACATGGAAGTTATCAAGGTACCTTGGCCCTCCTAATCACTGAAGTTTGTACGTACGTATTCTTCCGATGGATGCGTACGAAATGATGCGATCTGATTCAGGATCGGTTACTGCGAGAATGGCAGCTGGATGTATTCATGGGGCCTCCTCAGATAAACTACAAGGAGTGCGTGAGAGGACAAGCGGAACATACGAGTAGAATGGAGGAGATCGCGGATGGTCGCAAACAGTACATAACCATCACTCTCAGCGTCAGATGTGTCAAAGGTTCGATGCGTTTTATGCCACGACTTTCATATAATCAATGTGCATATGTAAACAGGAACGAACGTATCGCAGAGATGACGCAAGTATGCCGGTGGCAGGTATGATGATGTGGAGGTACGCTTTTGTATGTACGTCGTTCCATTGTAGGTGCTGGAAAGTTGAAGGAGTTGGAGATGTTGGTCAGCAAAGGTGGAGATGTGACACTGGCCAACATGCGCAAGGACTGGTTGGCCAGCATCAAACAGGGGTGTCTCAACGCCTGTCTCAATGGACCGCTACTCGGATATCCAGTACAAGTACGTGTGCTTGATGTTCGTCGCATGTAGAAATAATGGTTCAGTTCAGATGAATGGGTGGATGCCAGCACATGTAATAGCTATGGTCTGGCCAGACAGAGTTGGCTATGGGACTCAAGTCGTACTGCGTAGTTTAAATAGGAGTACACGACGCACGGACAAAAATCCGCAATATTGCCTTGAATGTCATAGCCAACTCTTACTGGCCAGACTACTTATTGGAGGCTGAAGAGAGCTGTGGTGTTTGAGGACGTGGGTGTGAGGTTGCACGGCGTGGAGGGTACGCAGGGGGTGAGCGCCGCGCTGGTCTCTGCGTGCGCCAGTCAGTGCGTGACGGAAGCCATGCGTACGGCGGGTCTCCGTCTCTTGGAGCCCTTCATGCTGGTGGAGCTTCGCTTGATGCAGCAGGGGACGGCCGCCTCTCTGCAGCCGCTGCTCACGGAACTGGGGAAGAGAAGGGCAGAACTACGAGATGTGGGCAGCAGCGGGGAGAGTGAGGGCGATCGCAAGCTCATCTTCCTCGCTCCACTCGCCCAGCTGGGAGGGCTGGCCACTTTGGTGCGTAGGCTGACCTCCGGACGGAGCAGCCATCTGCACATGGAACTGGAGGGATACAGAGAGCTCAGCGCCCAGCAACAGGCTCAACTCCTGCAACGCGTTATCGGACCACACTGAAATTGGAGCCCACCGCAGCAATGGCATCTCGGTGCATGAATGATATTCCTGAAATCCCCTGGTGTGCTTCGAACGAAATTACAAAATTGCGTCCTCGCTGGGAAGGAAACATGTGACCGTTCCGCGGAATGCTGAAACTGGCTTTCCGTCGAAGTTACGAGCTGCATATGTCATATAATGCCAACAAAATACGTAATGATACATAAATACATGTGTTTCATAAGTACGTAAGTAGGTAGCCTACTTCTGAACAACAGGATATAAGCCAAGAATCATAAAACTACCAACTATTGACCAGTTGCTGTTAGACTTTGGGTGGTCGCGAGGTGGCCCCGCGGTATTTAGTGTAGTTTTAGATCGGTGCTGACGGGGTCTCGAGCTCGACGTTGGTTCAGTCATCCGGGAGCGGAAAAGGAGCGAGCGAAGGGAGAAAAGACAAAAAGCGACGACGATGACCGCGCTGGCACCGAAGCAACTTTCACTAAATATCGCGGGGTCACCTCGCGACCACCCAGACACTTTTGTACTACTCGTGTAATAGCCTGATTAGTTACAGTAACCAGTGGGTGCGCTTCTACTATCTACACAGCACACATACAGTACATAACAGTACGAACCAAAACGGGCACGCCAAAGATTGATGTAAAAAATAATGACTGAACTGGTTCTTCCTACGGCTTGCAAATTGCTGAAAAGCTATTAGCCACTCGCAATGCATCCGGGTAGATCATTGTCTTACTCGCTATTTGGGGATTTTTGTCAGATGCACAAAACGAGAGATCCTAGTGCATCAGCGCACTAAACAAAGGAGCACGCATTCATGCCCGCAGTTCCTGTTTGATTGGCATCATCGGCTACTCTTGTAGTGGATGGATAGCTTTATTGATAATGAAAGATTCCATGTCTCTTCATGCCCATGGAAGCTTATGTACCGTGACAAAAATGTATTTACTCGAATTGTACCTAGCTAATTTGAATTCCGGAACTCTGCGCAAACGAAATCCGGGTTTTGCTAGGTTCAAAAGTTACTGCCTGGGTGGGCAACCCTTGCTTCGTCATTCGGAAGATTCTGTCAGCGATCTTTCTTCAACGCAGCTGAAATGATGGGGCTCGTGAAAGTAGTTTTGTGGCTCACCTGTACTGTGGGGTTGCTGGAGTGTATCCTGGCTGCCTGTAAGACCCAAATTCCCACTATCTCCGTGATTAGATTGATATGACTTGTAAATTAGTACTGTAGATTCTGATCCGAAGAGGCAGCAGCATCGCATTCATCAGGCCAGCTCTCTTTCCAGCTCCATCGACTCTGGCACAGCTGGAGAATCCTGCGAGATTCGTCGTGTACGCTGCGATAGACGATTCCCCTTTCGCTCTATCACCGGATACTGCAACAACATTCGAGATGCACCCGGCCAGGGAAGCGCATACACTCTTTTCCGACGTATTCTGAACAGCGCCTACGAAGATGGTACAGTTCGTTTTGTTTTAGTACCTAAGCCCACGCTGAAGCGAATCACGAAGTTGCGCAGAAGAAGCGTCGGACTAAAATTTTGCCAAAAATACTGCAATGTTTGCTCGGCCGCCTAGTACAGTATCTGTGCTATTGCGACGCTTCTAAGTTTCTCCGTCGAGCCGTATTGCCCACATGAAATTCGTCTAAAATATACAAAAAGGCCTTTCTATGCTTTGTACAGGAATTAGGGCTATAGTATCTTTTATGTAATAAATAACACGTTAAACACTGTACGAATATTTTCCAATATGTTTCTTTTCCATTGTTTGAAGGCATAGGTGTCATGCGTGGAGCAGGCAGCAGCCTACCAAGTGCGAGAGCTGTGAGCTTGGCGGTGCATCACAATGTGACATTGGCCAGTACTCAGGGCGTATCTCACATGCTGATGCAGTGGGGTCAGTTTCTGGACCATGACATCACATTTACGCCAGTAGCGGACTCGGGTGACACCGACTGCTCTGACTGCGACTCCGCCTCACTCAATTCACACTGCGCTCCAATACCCTTGGAAGATGGCAGCTGCATGCATTTTGTCAGATCCATCAATGGACGACGCGGAGCCGGTAAAACCCATCCCGCTTACATAAATGCTAAGGAGTAGGAAAGGAAAGAAGTCTCTGAAATGACAGCATATGTACGCAATTTGGTATTGCTAGGAAAACCTCGCGAGACACTCAATCAGATCACGGCTTTTGTGGACGCTTCGAATGTGTATGGGTCCGAGGTGAGCTTGTCCAGGGAACTCAGGACATTCGAGGGTGGAAAACTGGCGTCTCAAGCTGACGGTCTGCTTTTGCCAATAGCTGGCAACCAGGATGGATGCGCTGCGTCGCAAAATTGCTTTCTCGCAGGTGTGCGGATGCGACCATAAGCCCTCTTGTCCTGTCCTACCGCATGCCTGCCTCCAAATACTTGAGATTTATTTTGCGCAGGAGATATTCGTAACAGTGTACAAAACACGCTGGCCGCGCTACACACGATTTGGCTGCGTGAGCACAACAAAATCGCAGAGGGGCTCTTGGAGGCTGCCAATGCGCAAGATCCAGTGGCTGCTGCTGCCATATACACGGACGAACGACTTTATCTGGTAGCATCAGCATCGTATGTAGAGCTATACACATTAGTTCGTCTGCTCATGCGTATCATTTTGCTATGCAGTTGTGAAGTGATTACAGGAGGCACGTGCCATAGTTGGGGCCCTACACCAGCGCATCACATACAACGAGTTTCTGCCGTTGGTGGTTGGAAGTTCGGTGTTGTCATCGCGTCGTCTGCTGGAGCCATCCGATGACAGCGCGTCCACTGACTACAAGGACGACAGATGTAAGGCGGATCTGTCCTCGGAGTTTGCCACTGCAGCCTTCCGATTCGGCCACAGTCTGGTCGGCGCTCTATTCTCAGTCTTCCGTCCTACTGAGGTCGGCGGAAACGACGTGCATTCGCTCTACGACAACTTCTTCAATCCCTCCTACATCTACGCCGACCCTGCTCATCATGTCACCGGCTTGCTGCACGGTGCTTCCTCCGATCCCAGCCAACAATTTGACAAGTACGTGTGTACTATGTTCGTACGACACTTTTTTGAATGCTGCGTAGCGTATTCATGCCATCTTCTAGGCCTATCCATTACATACATACTGTGGTTTGTTAGTACATACTACATACTGTATGTACCTTTTTCGCAGGAATTTTCACGATATTCTTCGCAATCGCTTGTTCGGTAGTCTGGATTTGGCGGCTTTGAATATTCAGCGAGGAAGAGATCACGGATTGCCGGCATACAAACGCTATCTTGAACATTATGACCCCAGTCGCAACCTAAGCACATGGAGCGACCTCAATGGCATCTTCTCAGAGGACGCCATTACCAGCATGCAAACTGTCTACAAGTAGCCTACCTAATTTTTACGAGCGCCTGTCTTTATTTTGTGCGACGACTTCATCGTTCCTTCATCGCGTGCTGCAAATGTCGCATATGCATATGCATATCCACGTGCATTGCATAGCATACAAAATGTCGGTGCCTTTTGTGCGTTGCAGTGATGTGAGTGAGGTGGATTTGTTCACTGGTATTATTTCTGAGATGACAATCTCCAATGACGGTCTGTTGGGTGTTGTTGGTGCCAATATGTTGGCGGATCAATTCAAGCTACTCAAAAAGTGCGATCGCTTCTTCTATAGCAGTCACGCACAAGCGACGCCTCGTCCATTCACTAATGGTAATTAGTGACCAAAATAAACTTCTACTTCCAATCTTTTCTACCTAAAGGGTTTTCCCAATGATTTTTTCGCGGCCGGCCGACCAGACCAAAACATAAGTGGGCCGGACCAAACATCGGGCCGAAGCCCTTTGCCTTCCTTGGGCCACCTGTCTGCTCTCTCACATCCCTGCAGATCTTCTCCCTCCTTCCTCCCTCCTTCCCGCTCCCCCACGCTGACCCTAATCCTCTTTATGACCACTCAAGAGGGAGGAAACAAAAGCTCGTCCGTTTCGTCCGATGTCTTGGGCTGGGACAAAAAAGTCCGACCGGCCGGCCCTTTTTGGTTCATTGGGAACACGCTAATCCTTCGGCCGGCCGGCGGGTCCGGCCCATTTTAAGGGTTTGGGAAAACCCTTCTAGTATCTTCTATACACTTTTCCCCTGATGCCAGTATTTGTGTACCCGAGACTTCACTATTGCTTACTATTCTGTCACAGAGCAAATTCAAGCCATTCGCAATGTGAAATTGTCAACGATCCTGTGTAATCATTTGAGCGGCGAGAGTCAGCTGCAAGATTTCGTCATGAAATCAGTGGACAGTCAGACCAATCCCTTGCGCTCCTGTTCACAACACGCCGCTACTTATCTCGACTTCAACCTATTCGTCAATCTCAGTAAAGATATAGCTACTGTGCTTGTCGCAACTACAGAGTGTCTCAAAATAAACCGTCCACCTTTCCGTGCACGTAACTCTGGAACCAAATCTTAGATTTTCATGCGGTTTCTTTTATTTTGTAGCCAAGGCTTCAATGCAGGTGTATGCAAAATTTCAACTATTTCGTCCACACACTTCGGAAATTGCGACGGTTTGAATCTCGAAGCTCAAATTCGACGTTTTTCTTCATTATGGAGAAAAATCTCGGTCTTATTCTTTCAAGATGCCCAGTTCAATGCGTTTGCTTCCCTGGCACTGGGGCTAATGCATGAGATACGCATTTTCTAGCATTTTGGAACATCTTTTTTTCATTACGAGGCTAATTTTGTTTGGACCATGCACAGAAGACCCCCTTATCGGCACTATCAGTTCGAAAAACCCTCGTTTTTGACCGCCGGGGAAAGAACGCGTTTGAGCAGCTTCCACTTGGCCTATGAAGCTCAAATTTTGTACACATCTGAGTTGAAGCCTTTGCTACAACATACAAAAAACCGCATGAAAATTTAAGGTGTGGTTCCAGAGTTACATGCACTTGAAGGTGGACGGTTTATTATGAGACACCCTGTATATGTTTACGTCTGATTCTTATAACATAGGTAGGCTACATATTGAGTATTCTAGGTCCATTGCCATCAGCAGACTGGAAAGAATTTGATATCAAGCGAGATCCGCAATGCACACCTGAAGGTGAACAGAGAGAAAACGAGGACTTCGTTCCCGACTTTGGCGTTGATATTGTTTTGAACGCTGATTGAATTGATGGGTCGTGGTGGTGCCAATAATCATGGTGACGGATCTATAGAATAAATATGCGTCAACGCAACGTACCTTTCAATAATAAACGTAATTTATCCCATGTACAGTATACCCTCCCCCAATAGGCTACTATCACGCATAATAGTCACGGCACGCTTAACTTACTAGTATAAATGCACATTAATTCCACTGTTGTAAACAAAATTACAAAGTTTGGTGGATCAAAAGTTCTACCGTTCTGCTACATAAATCAAGCAGCCAAAAACAAAACTATTGGTAGGTAATAAAAAATAAGGGAAAGAATTATTTGCTAACAAACCTTTCTGTGATAGTGTACAGTACTGTAAGCAGATGGTCACTCTAAATAGTAGCATCACAGAAAGGCCCCTCCCGACGAAACTTTGTATGTGGTCTGGTACGTGTACTACCTACGTTCCTGAGTGTTGTTTCAGCTCATTGAGGGCTGAAGCCACCTCACGTCAGACAACGGTCAGTTTGACCTTACGTATGCTCAGTCAGGTGACGAACAGGCGACAAAAGAAAAGGAATAAGAATTTATAATTGGCACCAAACCAAACGTTGGTTCCAGTAATAAATTCTTAGAAGAAACTACAGGAAGACAGCACTTCTTCATTTGGCACAAGTGAATTCATTGGCGACTAAAACTGGCAGTACCCGTTTCTCGAATCCGGTCCTGGTTCAGATCAGAATCATCGAAGCAATATAAGTATGTCACAACAAAGGAAAAGGCCGCTGTACAGGTGAGATCAGACATATCATCACAGCTTCTGTTTGCATCCGCGTCAATCACAAGCCCCTAATTCCTGAAAGACAGTGCGATACATACGGGCAAAATAAAAACAAAAAAGTCCCATCCGACCGAAAACGCTCCAATCGCCTCCCTCACCTTCCCGTTCGTTTAGCCAAATCGTCAAACATTTCCGTCTTAGCTACCTACCTACTCCTACCCCACCTTAAACAAAAAAGAAAAAAGCTGCTTGAGAACTTGAGTGGCAAAGAAATAACATTGACCTTGTACATAAAACAATTCATTTCATCATGTCTCCTTCAGCCTGATTTTCAGTCACAGTAGCAGTCTCGTCCTGCAGTTTGGGTCCATTGCGACCGGTCCATGCGGCAGAGATCGGCTCCTTCTTCTCTTCGTCCATGTATAGTTGATGCTCGCTAATGTACTGAATCACTGCATCCGGAACCAAATACTTGATACTCTCCCCTCTCCTCACCGCACTCCTAGTAGGACACGCAGATGCATTAAAGGCAAGGGCTACCCCAACATCGACTTACTAATTTCGAATTCAAACCCATCCTATCAAAAACTATATTTTTATTTGAGTCTTTTGCAAAAAACCGCTTTTCAAAATTCCTATCCGTTCTCGAGTTATTGTATGATAAAGGTTGCAAATTTTCAGTACTGAAGGCGACGTCGGGAACCGTTACGGTAGGTCAGTTTTGAAAAGGGTTAGTTGGAAATACAGCGCCTTTGTTCCTGTTTTTGCTTTTGGGACATCTACTCTATCTCTATCCCTACGGTCCGGGCCACAGTCCATGCAGCCAATGTGCTGCATTTACAATTCTACCCTTTTCACTAGCCACGGAAACACATACCGTAACGGTTCCCGACGTCGCCCTCAGTACTAAAAATTTGCAACCTTTATCATCGAATAACTCGAGAACGGATAAGAATTTTGAAAAACGGTTTTTTGCAAAAGAATCGAATAAACATATAGTTTTTGATAGGATGGGGTTGAATTCGAAATTCGTAAGTCGATGTTGGGGTAGCCCTTGCCTTTAAGCATTGACTCAAGAATACACGACATACAGACAAGGGTCAACATTCATTGCATGTACATAATCAATTATAGGCATAGAAATACATACGTACCGAACGCTGCTCGAACTGATCTCATTCGGAATCCATTCAGTTACAATGTGAATATTTCTCTTAAAATAAAAAAGGTACTAATAATAGCAATCAACCCAACCACCCAAGTACTCGCTGACCTTCTCACAATAAGAGGAAACTTCCACTTCCGAGCAATGTCAGCTGACAAAACAGTTGTACAGAGGTCGCCAGCCAAAAGTTGATCAGAGAGAGGCCGAGTTACTCTTAGTAAAGCGCCCTGCGAGAGTTGTGTCACGCGGGAGATGTTTGTATGGCAATGCCCCCGCCAAGAGTACGCAACGGTGAACACTGGACAAGTACTTATCGATTGCTCCCATATTTCTTACTACCGACTTCTCGTGATTTGACAACTTTTGGTAGGCGACGTATAATACGGCACACCTCATATTTGCTGAGTAAATCCGAGTCGTAGACAAACTTGCGTGGATTGAAGCCGGCTCTTGTTATGACAACCAAGCCGAAATCCCTTATGATCTCTTCGATCTAGAAATGGCATCGAAATACAGGAGACTGTTATGCTTGAATAACACCCCAAAAACACTCGCTTTCGCTTGCTCCTTACATCGCGCTTCTCTATAGGAGCTACATACGAGGGCAAATGATGTTAGTCGCCGATTAGGGGCTATTTACGAGGGGATAAATTCGAGGGGCTACAAACGAGGGTTTACACATGACACGGTTATATACTGTATATATAGTAGAGGTGGGTCGATATCATCATTTTGGAAAAACGATATTCGATACGATATCGATACCACTAAAAAAATTCGATACGATATTCGATACGATATTTGGAAAAAAGTATCGTTTTTTCGATATTCGATATCGATATTCGATATTTTTTGGACAATTTTTTTATATTCGATATTTTGCTGTTGCAGCTCATATTGCTGCACACTTGCACATATTTACATAGTGTTCGTGTTACAGTATGTACTGTACATGTACATGCACTGTAGATATAGCAAAGCAGTAGTACATTAGGCAGACTCAAAAGCCAGGTATACACGCCGTTTGCATGAATGTATGTATGAACTATGTAGTGTACGTACAGTACATTCATATGTATGTACGGTATGTGCATGTGCCCAGCATTAGGCTTCATTCAGGCATTCGATTCCCTGCAACTGCATGTGTTGATGGTTGAATTTCTCCACTTAGGTCCATTTGATCATTCCTCATGACACCCAAAGAGCAGTACAAATTGCCCCCAGTACAGAAGTAGGGATAGAGCTACACAAAAGTGTGGTTGGTGACCCAATTTTTGAGGTTCGAATTGGGCTCAATAACGCATCAGACATTAGCAGACACTACTTCTGTCACTAGGACAGCGAATTTTTGTTCTCCTGGAAATGGAATTGTGGCACCAAAACAGGGGAAAAATAACAAATCGGTCAACATTTTTGGTGGGGGTGAGTGTAAAAAAATCGATACGATATTTTGCAAAATATCGAATCGATACGATATTCGATATTTTTCAAATTGCAAATATCGATTCGATACGATAATCGATATTGCCCAAAAATCCGATATTTTTCGATATTCGATACGATATTCGATATTATCGACCCATCTCTAATATATAGTATAAAGATAGTACATACGGGCTTACCGGAGCAGGCAGGCCTACACAGGTAACCAAAAAGTCTTACGTCATCTTTCGCCCACAGATTTGGCACAGCAAAACTCTGGAGCAAATCCGCTCCACAAAGCAGCATCACATGTGGATGAACGCCCCCATCTGCAAGTAATAAAACTGAGGATCTGCATGCAAATTGCGTCGCTTCTACAGCTTTCTCCGTTGAGCAGATACGTACGTCATTTTTGGAGAAAACAGGTAAGCAAGAAACTATAAGGTAGTCCATCCAGCGAGAGGTGTCTTTGGCTATTTGGCCATGTGCTGCGTAACTTGCAAGTAATCGTCCTACAGAACAGGAACACATGGGGAATGAATTTCTATTTTTCGGAGCACGGGCAAAAGACACAACCGGACAATTCTCGTTGGCTGGACTGTAATACCTACAAGCACAGCCGACCCGCGTGTAACAGGCTTTACCGTGGCTTATCCTGGCCCTTTTCAAGCTGGGAGATCCGTCCTCCTCCCCTTCCTCGCTGTAATTTTCTTCTGCAGATGTGCTGGCAAGAGGAAGCGGCCATTCGGGTACAGCGGGAGAAGGTCGGATAGGCGGAGTCGTGGGGATTCTGTGATTTATAGGCACCTGACATCCGTACTTGGCTCGCAGCTTCTCTCTTAGCTGACGTAGCACAAGCACTGTGCGTGACCAAGTCGTTTGCTTGCACTCCCATGAATCCAAACTGCAACGCAATGTATGCCATTGTGTAAACTTCACTCATGGCGCGTTCACCAGACGTCTGTACGGACGTACGTCCGACGTATCTACACACATGAATCGTGTACTCCTAAATACGTCGGACGATCTAGGAGTACATGGTTCATGTATGTAGATACGTCGGACGTACGTCCGTACGGACGTCTGGTGAACGCGCCATCAGAGAAGCTTCATAAAATAGACGTACCCATCGGCACCCTCCCACATTCGACGTCATGCTTTTTTAGGCCACATACAAACAGTAACGCATCGTCATGCTAACGTCACATACATCGGCCCCAACGTCCCTTCCCTATTTCTGCGAACGTAACTTACGAAGCTCCCCTAGTGACGAAGGCACCATCAAAAAATAGTACATACATGGGCAACATATACGTAGCGTGAATGTGAAGATAAAGACAGAAGGTACTCACTGAATCCAGGATCCCTCAGTTGCCAGCTGTACCATTTGCATGCGATGGGCAGACGATATGAGGCTGTACTTGCCATACGCATCACTGGCCGGACTGATATATCCCTCCAATACTTCCAATCCAAGTATCTTGCACACATAATCTTTGGCGCGCTCTGAAAAACTAGCCGCACCGCACTACACCATACGGTTGCGGATGTGTCGGTGTCGTTTCTGATAGTGTGTAAGTACGGGTGTACGTACGTATGTACTACTATACTGGTACGTACAACACTACAACATACGGGAGGGAGCTTACCAAACATTCGCAAATGAAGGAACGTTGGCGGATTGAAGGATCCGCAAGCCAGAAAAGCAACCGAAACTCGCCGTCGATTCATTTCATTTCAATCGCAGTAATGGTATGGTGTTTGTCCATGGTTCCTTTAGCCAAGGAGCTATAAGTAGAGGAGACGTCACTCCCCCAAATATCGGGCGGTGAAAGTGTCCGGACGTTCGCGTGATTTAGTTTCCGGTTTTCTAAGGTCCGTGGCATGCCATAGAGGCCAAATGAAGTCAAACTCTAATCATACATATACCCCAACTTTCTTCGACCTTTTCAATGGTGGGGTCGGCGTTAACCCATCCCCAACTGGTATGGCCGAAAATGGCCATTTTTCAGCGTTTTGGCAAAAGTGGGGTATTTTGCAGGCCTCGGCGCAACACGCACAGAGCCAGCCAAATGCTGTCCTTCTCAAATTCCACCACCAAGGGTCCAAGCTTCGCACTGGTGGTGTTAACTCCTTCCCCACCCATCTGGCAACCTGAGAAATTGATGGAAAACTGCCTTTTTAGAGGCATTTCTACCCAAGTATGCTCCCCTAGTGCAGTCAAACAGAGAAAATTAGAGTACCCTACCCTAGTTTTATGCGTAGATTTCAAAAATGAAAGTGGTTTTTCCATTTTCCCACGTTTAAGGCCTGATAAACCCGATTTTTCATGTGTTTCGGAATGGAAAAGTGCACTAAAAGCAATTTTTTGAAAATCAGGTATCCTGACCTAATTTTATGCGTAGATTTCAAAAATGACCTTAATTTTTAAATTCTTCCACTCTTAAGGCCTAATATGCCCGATTTTAGGCCAATTTTATGATTGGTCGAGTAAAAAATCGGGTATATTAGGCCTTAAAAGTGGAAGAATTTAAAAATTAAGGTCATTTTTGAAATCTACGCATAAAATTAGGTCAGGATACCTGATTTTCAAAAAATTGCTTTTAGTGCACTTTTCCATTCCGAAACACATGAAAAATCGGGTTTATCAGGCCTTAAACATGGGAAAATGGAAAAACCACTTTCATTTTTGAAATCTACGCATAAAACTATGGTAGGGTACTCTAATTTTCTCTGCTTTACTTTACTAGAGTAGCATATTTGGGTAGAAATGCCTCTAAAAAGGCAGTTTTTCATCAATTTCTCAGGTTGCCAGATGGGAGGGGAAGGAGTTAACACCACCAGTGCGAAGCTTGGACCCTTGGTGGTGGAATTTGAGAAGGACAGCATTTGGCTGGCTCTGTGCGTGTTGCGCCGAGGCCTGCAAAATACCCCACTTTTGCTAAAATGCTGAAAAATGGCCATTTTCGGCCATACCAGTTGGGGATGGGTTAACGCCGACCCCACCATTGAAAAGATCGAAGAAAGTTGGGAAATATGTATGATTAGAGTTTGACTTGATTTAGCCTCTATGGCATGCCATGGACCTTAGAAAACCGGAAGCTAAATCACGCGAACGTCCGGACACTTTCACCGCCCGATATTTGGCGGAGTGACGTCTCCTCTACTTATAGCTCCTTGCTTTGCTTTAGCCAAGGAAGGAGCTTCAAAGCCTAAGAATATGGATGGATCTCCGTGTGACGACGGCGAGGCGACGCTGTCGCCTCCGGGAGTACACCTACCTTTGACCCATCGAAATCCACTCTCGTCCCATCAAGATGCTCAGGCACAATATTTGTGTAACATAAACACATACCCGACTGCCCGACCTGGCGTCATTGTTGGCAACAACTCGTTCATTTATTGTCCGTTTTTGTTGTCCGTTTTGTTGTCCGTTTTTATATGGGTGTTGTCAGTTTTGTTGTCCATTCGTCAACAAACTGACAACACCCACAAATGGACAACTAAACCAACAACACACATAAAAAACGAACAAAATGGACAAACAACAAAACGGACAACAAATTAACAAGTTGTTGTTAAACCTGGTCCCGAAGTGAACGAAGATGTGTAGTGTAATATGGTACTTTACATATGTTGTAAAATAATGTTATACAGGTCTGACAAATCGCCGAAATCTCCTCATCATTCAATTCAGCGCCTCTCGGGCATCAATTTCCACCAGATTTTGCCTTTCTTGCTGCTCTGTGTCCCGAGATATTTCAATTTGAAATCTCCCTATTTTACTCTGTGACTGTTGCATATGTTTTGCGTTCCGCCGTCGTCTTTTTAGAGGCGGGGGGGGGGGAGGGGGGGTGGTGAGGCGACACTCAGCCACACATGTTGGGAGGCGCCACAAAAACTCGTAAACTTGATGTTTCAAGTTTACGCTAAACCTGGGAAGTGAGCATCAGGTCAGTGTTTATTGTCTGGCTGACCTAAGTTGGCAGCACGCCCAGGCCAGTCTTATATTCAAATATGCCTTTCGTTTGTCACTTTTAGGCAAGCCAGTTGGCTTGCTTACCGTAACCAAACCGTGTGTTTTATTGGGCGTAATTCACGCCGTTTCTATGTGTGGTTTAGTACTTGAGTAAAAGTGTTTTCTTTTGTGCATGTACAACCAAACACAAAATATCATGGGAATACTTGGCAAAACGTAGGAAGAATCCCGCATAATGGCATAATATTAGGCCAGAAAAACGCATTTGTTTCTTCTTTTAGGTTTGTTTTTAGGATGGGGAGGGATATTTTAGGCAGATAATTCAAGGAATCATGGAAGAATAACCAGCTGTGAGCAGGAGGAGCGTCAAAGTCGTACATATTCAGTGTCTCCAAGCCACAGAAGAGCTGGAACTGGAAATGGAAGAGAATGAGAATCTGACAGCTTCAGCACCCCTCGAAAATGAAGAGAATCAGTCAATATCGCAGGATAAGCAAAGCTCTTTTTGTTGCAGGCATTGCAGAAAACAGGAGCACAAGAATAAACGGGCTTATCAAAGACACACACGACTTTGCAGGGACAAACACAAAAATTTTGCCTGCAACTTTCATGAAAAATGCATGGAAACCTGTGTTTCGATCTGTGCTTGTCTGTGTGAGCATATATGTGCATGAAAACCCACCTCATCATTGAAATCAATCTTCAGTTCCTTTGCCTCAGCCTTTTGTGTGCTTTGCAGTTCAACTTTGAGAAAATCTCTTTGCCTTTGCATCACTTTCAGTTCGTCCCCTGACAGAATTTTGCCTTCCTTGCCACAAATACTCTCTTTCCCAGCCATATTTCTCCTCAATCATCACAAGCAATATCAAAAAGTTCCGTCTCATTATGTTTCACTTGTGCACATGGACAGTTTTATTTCAAATTACTTTTATTGAGAAAAACTATTTTGCGCAATGCACAAACGTCACAACGCCTAATAAAATCTTGACTAAAATGGTAAACAAAAAAGCTACGAGGCGTACCCCAAACGAAAGACATATTAGTACTAGGGACTGGCCTGGGAGTGACTGTAAATCCAGAAATTTTCGTACTCTTTTAAATTTCGTACTGGGAGGGGGTCGCCTGTTTCGTATCCATTAATTTTCGTACAGGATGGTGGGTCAATCATTTATGAACGCAAAGAATTGCATGCGTCACCATTTATGAGTGAGGTATGTACCGAATACATTGATTACCCTGCGTACAGTACATGTATGTACTGAGGAACGATTGAATGAATGTACATAAGTGGCACCATGTTCTTAGACATGATACAAAGGTGTTGTGTGGTTTCTATTCTGGGGGCAGTAAAATTTATGGGGTTCACCATTGAAAAATTCGTATCCATTAATTTTCGGACAAACTTTTTTGTACGAATTGTATGAAAATTAACCGATACTCCATATGCCTGCCTACTCCATTCATTTATGCGCATGCATGCGCATGGAAAAAAGGAGCTCCAGTACCTAAGATGCGCATTCATGCGCATTTATGAGGAACTGTGCGCATAAAAGTCGACCGCCACTTCAAAAATGCGCATGCATGCGCATCTATGTACTGGAGCTCCTTTTTTCCATGCGCATGCATGCGCATAAATGAATGGAGTAGGCAGGCATATGGAGTATCGGTTAAACGATTATGAAAATTTCCGGATTTACAGTAAGTCACCAGTCAACCCTGCGTGCGACGCTTTAGTAGTTCTTGGTCACTTCTTTGTCAGAGACATTCAGAGACATTTAGTAGCAGCGTAGTAGCGAGAACAGACAATCGCTGGGCAACGGTCAAAAAGATCGATTTTCCTTCACTATGTACGTAACTGCCAACACAGATCAGCGATACAATACCCAGCATTCTAAGGTGTGTGCAGAATTTTCTGCACCATATTCTGCACCACCTACTGCATGCAGATCATTTCGATGGGTCAATGCTTGATTTTGCCTTTTAGCTTGACCACGTACTCCTAGAGAGCGCGCTCCGCGGAGCCGACAACCGACATCGACGTCGACCAGCTAGAGCCAGAGCGAAAGCGAACAAGAAGCGAAGGAAACCGAAACGGTCATTTGTAAAAGACAACCAAACAACCAAACAACCAAAAGTGTGGACCTCTTGAAACTAGCTCTGCTAAAATGACGCACATGGTTTGTTTCTTTGAATTGTACCCTGTGCTCATTGTTAGTGCAATCCTCCACCTTCTCTATCCGTTACACACTGGAATACTTGAACAGTCGCTATGGGGCATTTGTTTTACAAAATGTTATTAAAGAAAGCAAGTTGGGCTTTTCAAAATAGGACAGAACTTAGGTTTAGGCTTAGGCTTAGGCTGAGGCTTAGGTATTGGATTTAGAGGACTAGGCCCAAGCCTAAGCCTCAGCCTATGCCTACGCCTAAAGCCTCAGTCCTGTCCAAAGCCTATTTTGAAAGGATACAACTTGCTTTCTTTGATTGCATTTTGTAAAACAAAATTCCCTGTAGCGACTGTTCAAGTATTCCAGCGTGTATCACTTGGTGTGTACTATATGGGGGCAGGGACACAGTAGGGACACAGAGACACAGTAACTTCCAGATGGTCTAACCAATCTGCTCTCGCAATCAACAAGCATGGATGGATGGAGGAGAAAGAGGAAGTAAAGATGAAAGGTGGAGGATAAAGAGGGTGGAGGATTGTACTGACAATGAGCACAGGGTACAACTCAAAGAAACAAACCATGTGGGTCATTTTGGCGGAGCTAGTTTCAAGAGGTCCACACTTTTGGTTGTTTGGTTGTTGGTTGTTTTGTTGTCTTTTACAAATTACCAAGGAAACGGATACGATACGGAGCACGAGAGCACATTGCGTATTGACTTTTTTGAAGTAGCAACAATGCCGGAGAAGAAGTCAACTCGTACGAGCGACAAGAAGGAGAAGGGAAGGGAGAAGAAGCGTCGATCGCGTTCGAGCAGCAGCAGTTCTGGCTCAGATTCCGACTCGAGCAGTTCCAGCGGAAGTTCCAGTCGATCCAGCAGCAGTGGAAGCAGCAGCAGCGGCTCATCACGATCACAAACTCCGAAGCACGGCGCCAGCTCCAAAACAGCTGCAGCTGCAAAAGCAGCCGCCGCAGCATCCAACAAAACCGAGACAAACAGACGTGGACCGAGTCCGAGGCGCGAAGAGGTACGTTTTTGTACAAACAAGATTTTGATCAATTGTTGTGTGTGTTAACAGAATGCAATTGCGTGGCCTTGTGCAAGTAGGGCGCTACACACGTAGCAAGCAAGAAAATTACCGGAGAATTCCCCGTAAGTACGTATGCGATGCAGCATAGGGAGGCCGGTGAATTCACCGGAAGGTTGAAACTCACCACGTGTGAACACGTGAGAAAAATTGCGCGCGTGGGAGCAAGTGAGGACAGCTGGAAGGAAACGCAAAACAAAATTCGGAAGTTCGAATTCACCGTGAGTTTACTCACCACGTGTGTAGCCGTATTGTGCTTTTTCGGTTGGATGAAGCAGCCTGTATTGTAGCGTGCATCTCGCCGCTCTCGCTCTCGATCCAGATCACCAGCGGCGGTGAGAGAAAGAGGGAGAGGGACGGAGAAGGAAGCTGAACCTCCATCCGTAGAAGCTGCTCGTCCTGCACGCAGAGAGAGAAGTCCAAGTCCCAAAGGAACCCGACTACACATCGGACGTCTCACTCGCAATGTCACCAAGTACGTACGCACTCAAATACAGTCACGGTCCATCCAGCGAGAGTTGTTCAAGTGGAATACTGTATCATTTACGGATATTCCAGCAGAATTGTCTAGGATATTCCACACCAAAATCATTGTCAATGTGCGTGCGGGCAAACAGCTCTTGCTGGACGAACTATGTTCGGTTCATTCAGACGTGGGCCTGGGGGTGAGGGGGGGTATGTTGAACGCACCCCCACCCCTACCTCTCCATACCCCCACCCGTACCCCCAGGAAAAATGAAAAGCAACATACCCCCACGTACCCCCAGAAGAAAAACAGCACTACGTATCCCCACCGCGTAACCCCAAACTTGGATTCCGCAGTTTGTCTGCCAGGACACGTACCCCCACTCTTTTTTCCTCTGGCTTACATCCATGCTCAGACTTTTTACATACTCCACAAAGTGCATGCAGTCTCAAGAATTGTTGTTTGTAGTTGCATAATGTAGTGAACAGTTTTATATAATGGTTTATCCCTATCATTCTAGACAAGTTGCTAACGTATAGTTTTCCTACAAGACAGGTCAATATTATGGATGTACTGTATGTGGCCTATTTGCTAGAGCTCTCACGGGTAGGCATTTTGCATTGATCCGGGTCCGGGTCCGGGTTTTGAAACCATGTACCCGCGGGTTCCGGGTCCGGGTCGGGTAGTAGGAATAATTGCTGTTACGTACATGTTAGTGTACGTACGTACACGTTATGTGGTACAGTACGAACTGTACGTACGTATGTTACGTACATACATACATATGCAATAGACAGTATATAACAATGTTCGTTTGAAAGAATACATAACCTCCAGGTGGGAAATTTGGAAAAATATAGCTCGATATTTCGTGTGAAAGTCGAAATTCGAAAATAACTATCCTCTATTCTTGAGAAAATTTCAGAAAATGCTCAAACTACATCGAGCAGAAAGCCAAAATTGTGCGAAATTATACACCTTAGACCCGACCCGGATTTTCGCCTATTTTTCCGGGTCCGGGTCCGGGTAGCAAAAAAAGCCGGGTTTTCTCGGTTCCGGGTCCGAGTACCCGTGAGAGCTCTACTATTTGCAGTAGGTGTTCGAGTATGTTGATTCAGAAAGTAGAGCTACACAAGTTGACAACACGCTAGAGTGAACAAACAGCATCTACAGTTTCTTTAGCGTGGTTGCCATTTATTTCCGCCCCCTTTTCCTTCGCTTCTTTCTGATCTCTTTCTCTTGCGTGTGTCCATTCCGCTTGCTGTCCACTGCCGAAGATGCAGAAGAAGAGATTGGCGAGCACCAGAAGGACTGCGACTATCAGATAGGCAACTCTCCATTCGTGGATACTCTTGTCGTTAGTCACGATGAGCGCTTTGACAAAGGGAACGATGAGCAAGATGAGGCATGTGATCAGCTGTACAAAGCCCATCACCGTGGGACTGTAGTGTCGCGCCACCAGAGTAGCGCTCTTGAAGAAGCCTCCGGCATTGAAGCCGAGTATGGCCGCAGCGCCAATGAGCACTATGACTCCTGCAGTAGTGTGACGGGGAGGGATGAAGCCGAGCGCCGACAGGAACGCTGCCATCCCCGCCAGAGCCACGCTGTTGAAGATCTTGACACTGGTGGTCTCGGACGAGACGCAGCTCTGCAGTCTGTCAGACGCCAAGCCAGCGATCAGCTTTATGCCGAACTGCGTCAGATATGGCAAAGCCGCGAGGAAGCCGCTGCTCAACAGATCGAATTGCAGTACGTGCTTGAGGTAGGTTGGCGTGTAATAGACGAGCAGCTGTATGCCGCACATGTTGCCGAAAGTGGATACGAGGATTGCCCAGATGGCTGGAGAGGAGAACATCAGTTTCCAGGGAACTTGTCTACTGCTTTGCTCTTTCGCAGTGGATTTCCCAGCAGTTATGGTGGCCAGCTCTTTAGCTGATAGCCAGGGGTGATCAGATGGGCTATTCCTGTAGACTGCAAGCCAAATGATGGTTAAGAGAGCAGTTGCTGCTCCGTGAGCGTAGTAAACCGCAGGCCATCCATATGTCGAAGTGCACAAGGCGCCGGAAGAGGGCATGGTGATGACTGGGCTCAGTTGAATTACGCTGGTTAGAACGCCCATGAAAATGCCGTTTTCTGCCAGCGGGGCCCAGTGAGCTGTGATGGCAGCAACACCAGACATGACTATGCTGTAGCCCAATCCTTGGAACAGCCTGCACACGAGAAAGGCTGAGAAGCCAAAGTTGATGGCTAACACTGGGCTGAGCACAGTAAAAGTGGCAGAAAGGCTGGCGATGATGGTAAGCACGATGCGGATGCCGTATTGCTGGACTGTCCATGTGATGGGCAGTACAGCGATAGTGGCAGTCCATGCGAATGAGGAGAATATGGCGCTCTGTAGCTGGGGAGACCACTGGAAGCGGGGATGCACGCTTTCTTCACCTCCCAGATAGAGCGTACCGGTGTTATTTGCTGCCAGAGTAGGTGCCAGATTTGGGTGAGAGACGACAGTTGTGTTGTAGTCTGATGGTGGCAGGGGATGAGTCATGCAGAGCTTCGTAAAGTTCCAGATGAGAATGTTGGAGATGAGCATGGTGATGAGCAGGGTGCCCAAAATGAGGATGAACAGTCGAACTGGGATGAAGCACATAATTATGAAGGCTAAGCACCTATTATACTTTTCTCTACGCAAAGTTCCGACAGTAGGTGCTATGCTAGCAACTGTCAAGCGACGGAACACAGAGCGGTGCACTTTTATGTGCTTTAATAATATTGGGCTATTGGGGTAATAGAACAAGGTGCCGCTGTTGACTTAGCAGTTGAGAATGCAAACATTCCTGCGCTGCAATCGAAGGCCATGAAGAAAGTTGATTGATGTTGTTTGGAGAGTAGAGTAGGGCCAATCAAAGTTGGAAATTGCACTGTCACGAAGACATGACCTGGCGTGCAATGAATAATGTTTCTTGCTTTTGCTTTCATCTCATTCAGTAGACGCAGACAGCGAGGCCAAATAGGGTCACGAAATGCATGTAATGGTTAGTACATAAACATGCGTACTAGTAGCAAAAAGGCATGCTTGCTATAATATAACATACATACGGTACATACGTAACGTAAAGTAAGTACGCAGTACATAGCCTACTTCGTATAGTGACAGGTTACTACTGCGTCATTATGTGAGGGCGTGGGCATGTATGTATGCGTACAAATCTCTTGTTTGGGAACCCTTTGCAGGGGCAATTGCAAGAGTGCCATCGACAGATATGGGTCATCATCTCTTGTCGCTTTTTCTGCCGTCTTTTTATTGCTCATCTTTTCAGCTTTTTTATTACTCATTTTCCATTGATTTTATGATCCGTCCTATCAATATGCGTGTGTGCATATGCCATGCAAGCAAACTCCGTATTCTGTTGCTCTTTTCGTAGGGATCACCTGTTGGAAATCTTTTCGGTGTACGGTGGCATCAAAGAGGTGGACATGCCACGCGATCGCATGCATGCGCATCTCAGCCGTGGATTCGCGTACATCGAGTTCGAGGAGCACGAGGACGCGGACAAAGCCGTCAAACACATGGACGGAGGTACATGCCTACCTGTGTACAGTACGTACCTACTCGTGCGGCCTGCATGCTTATTCCAGCCTGCTCTACACGTCGCAGTACACAGGTGTATTACCTAACGTGGGAGTATCCTCCATACATGCAGTAAGGCGATTGGGTTGGTCGATAGCGACCCCGCGGCATTTAGTGAAAGTTTGGATCGGTGTCTGCGGGGTCGTCGACACCTTTTGCAATCATCTGGGGGCGTCAAAGGAGCAAGTGAAAAGAAGAATTGGCAACAAAATGACGTCGAGGACCTCGCAGACACCGATCCAAACTGTGACTAAATGCCGCGGGGTCGCCATCGACCAACCCAATCGCCTTACTGCATGCGGTGGATGGATAGCGTCTAGCGAGTGTGTTGTTGGTGTGTGTGTAGGTCAGATCGACGGTCAGGAGGTGTCTGCGGCGTTTGTGTTGGCGCCGCGCGGTCGTCGAGGTGGCGGCTCTCCGCCGGGTGGCTGGCGTCGCGGGCCTCCGCCGCCGCGCGAGGAGTGGCGACGAGGAGGCGCCCGATCTCCGCCGCCGCGCTACAGAGGACGCCGCAGTCGCTCTCCAATCAGACGCAGCCGCAGAAGCCGAAGCCGCTCCTAAACCACGACAAGAACAAGACGCTGCAAGGGAAGAGGAAAGAGCGAAACGAATTGGCGAGCAACTGATTGATGTCGTGTGTGACGGAACGAAACCACTGTTGTTTATGTAGGCTTGATTGCGTTGGGACAGTTTTGTACTCGGTATTATACACATACAATGCCTGCAGTACACTATTATAAATAGGCACATGCGTTGAATGAAGATCCGAGCGTACAGGCGGGTTTGTTTTCTTGGTTTACTGTCAATGTTTCATACACCGTATGAGTATGTACTTGACTTGGTATAGGTATAGCTGTTTGGTGGAATACTCTTCAAGCATTATCAACCTTTATTTTTCGCACTGACACATGTTCCATAGCTTCATCTTTTAGCTACTGTATTCATGTTTGGACTTCTTGTTACGTACCAGCATCTTATGTGGTGCTTGCAAGTACTTTAGGTATTGTACTAACAGAAAATCGAATGCAAATCATTCATGAACATTATCAATCATCGTTATTTGTTGTCAGAAGCTATTCATTATCTCCTAGCATCAAGCATACAGTAGCCTCTTCTAGTGGCATCGAGGTCTTTTGCGGTGGTGGTGATGGTGGCCAAGTGGGGAGTGATGAAAGGGACCAGGATGATAGAAAGGAGGCGCGGGTGGGTAACCCATGCGTTCCATGGACGTAGCGTAGTGCTCATGGCCGCCGTGGTTGCGATGATGATGATGATGGCGATTCTTTCCCTTCTTACTCTTCTTTTTCTCTTTGCTGGCCAGCTTTTTCTTCATCTTTTTCATGGCCTTTTCCATCTTCTTCTGTTGCTTCTTGTTTATCCTGCTGCGACTTCTGGATCGTGAACGAGAGCGGGATCTGGATCTACTGGAGCTGGAACTGCTGGAGGAAGACGAGGATGATGAAGAAGAAGAGGAGGAGGAAGACGAAGAACTTCGTCGACGTTTTCTCGCTCTTTCTTCTCCAGGTTCCACTGGAGGCGCATGTGGACGATACTGGTGAATTCTCTCCACGACAACGTCGTAGTCGCCAACATTTGGAGGAGCGCTCCAGTGTCGCATTTTGATGATCACTGTACTGAGGATTGTAAAAGCAAGCGATTCAACAATGATGGCAATGGTAGTGGAGCGGCGTCTTGTATCATCTCACTTTTATAATGCCACTCGTTGCTTTTCGTCGGGGTCGGGTAATACTGCACATGTATGCACTACATACCTTCGAAGATAGACGTTGCTTTCACTCACGTGACATAACTACGTCAAACAAGCAATAGCTTGCGCTGGTTGCGCTCACAGTAAGTAAACAAAAGATATGTCTGGTTATTCACAAACGCGTTTTATGTATATTGCATAAAATACTGTATTTCGTTACGTATGTGTAATTCCGGCAAGTTTACGAAAGACAACGAAAGATGTCATTATAAGTAATGTCACACTACTAACGTTATTTGTATACAGGTATACACTACTATGCAGGCAGTAGGCATACACGTTAGTATATATATTCAGGTGCACCACAGTACGTAGGTGTAATTACTAATTATGGTGGTTCTGAATCTAGATAATTGTACCTAGCCTTATCACTCGCAATCATGAGCTGATCAATCAATCTCTATAATAACGATTACTATAATAAGCGCGTCGTCGCCGATAATCTCTCCATGCGCTGTCATAATAGGGTGAGGAGCGGTATCTGGTTCTTCGATCTTCTCCAGTGATGCATCCCGGCTTGGAATAGTCATAGACGCAGCGTTTGTGATAGTCGTCGCAGTAGCGACAGCGTCCGCAGCCTCCTGCATAGTCGTAGCATTGCTGCGGCAACGGCGGAGGCGGAGGTCGGCGTCGTGTGCGCGATTCAGAGATGTAGTAGTTGTCGTAGTGATCGGGGTCAGGATGATCCCAGTAGTCGGTTTCTCGAAAACGACAGCCGGCTATGTGGCCATCGTAAACGCAGCGTCCTCGGAGGCAAGACTCGCAACGTCGACAAGGAGACGGACAGGAGGAAGAGCACCCCGGAAGATATTTGGCTCGTTTGCAGACGAATTCTACGCAGCGGTCGCAGCGATCTAGGCAATCTCTATTTGACCGGCAACGGTGAGCTGAAAAGCCAAAAATATGTGCAGTGCTGCATGCAATGAGGATGAGGATGCGCATGCTTTTCAAGTCAAAACCATTGACAAAAAGAGCATAGACGCCAAAATAGGCTTCTTTTTCCTATATTATAAAACAAAAAGCACACAAGCAAGGCTCATTCTAGTACTTGCATACAATAGGCCTACATCCAAATATACCGTACTGTACTATTTTACTCCAAAAATTTACTCATTTTCATACCTTCTGACGAAGCAAACAGCTGAAGTACTATTAAAAAGCAGAACGCATGAAGTTTTTCCATTTTCAAATGCATTTGTTCGAATCCAAAGCAAGAGCGCATAAAGAGTCACAAAGCCAAGTATCCCGCCAACAAGAACAAAAATCCGCAGCAGTTCGACGACACTGAATGTGTCCTTGAAGAAAATGAAAATTTCGATGTCGAAAATTTCTCTACGTTCGGGGAAATTGTATGACTGTGGTCATCCGGGTGTGTAATGCAATGGTAAAGGCCCTCGCCTGGAACGCGAGAGGTCCAGGGTACGATTCCCTGGCACATATGGCAAATTTTCATTCTTGAATGCACAGCATAGAAGTGTGTTGCCAACAGTACAACATAGAATAGGTGAGTGTGAGTCATTATTTCTTCGTTTTATTCATAGGCCTTAAATAAAATAATATAGTTGATGCGTTACGTACTGTATCTCTTTGGTTTCCATTGTATTTGTTTTGGTAATTTAGTCGAAGAAGCCACCAAAGATCTCTCTCCACGGAAAGTAACGTCCTCCGCCTCTTCCGCCGCGTCCTCCTCTTCCGTACGGAGGATAGGGTCCCCTGCGGTGACCATGGCCATGGCCATGACCCCCATGTCCGTGATCATAGCAACCAGGAATGCTATCGTCGTACTCGCACCGCCCACGTATCTTTATGATGCTAGGAGATAATGAATAGCTTCTGACAACAAATAACGATGATTGATAATGTTCATGAATGATTTGCATTCGATTTTCTGTTCATACAATACCTCAAGTCTTTGCAAGCACCACGTAAGATGCTGGTACGTAACAAGTATTCCAAACATGAATACAGTAGCTAAAAGATGAATCTATGGAACATGTGTCAGTGCGAAAAGTAAAGGTTGATAATGCTTGAAGAGTATTCCACCAAACAGCTATACCTATACCAAGTCAAGTACATAAAATACTAATACGGTGTATGAAATATTGAACAGTAAACCAAGAAAACAAACAAGCAGCTCGCCTGGTACGCTCGGATTTTCATTCAACGCATGTACCTATTTATAATAGTGTACTGGCAGGCATTGTATGTGTATAATACCGAGTACAAAACTGTCCCGACGCAGATTAAGCCTACATAAACAACAGTGGTTTCGTTCCGTCACACACCGACATCAATCAGTTGCTTCACGAATCCGTTGGGCTCTTTCCTCTTTCCCTTGCAGCGTCTTGTTCTTGTCGTGGTTTCAGGAGCGGCTTCGGCTTCTGCGGCTGCGTCTGAATTGGAGAGCGACTGCGGCACTCCTCTGTTGCGCGAT
>JASAMW010002247.1:0-14220 GCA_030247985.1 Epsilonema sp. ZAB3_2 | reverse complement strand
ACATGAATATGCGTGGACTAGGTGTGTGTATGTTATGTATATGTTGTTGTATGTATGTTCCAGCCATAATGATCGCGTGACACAATGGGAGCATCCTCGAACTGGGAAGCGGAAGCGGCTAACCGGGGACTTGCCGCCTGAATGGACTCATAAGACGTTGGACGATGGAACCGTGGTTTTCGTCAAGTAAAAGGTGTTTATAGTTACTATAACACTATAACACCTGAGGCACGCCGTACTTGCGTGTAAGGCTGCGTTATGCGACGTAGGCCTACGCCCGATAAACGTGTGCATGTATCGCGACCGTATCTGTTGAGAACGCTCTGTACTTTTCGTCTTTTTATCCTTTGAGGATTCTTGTCTGTGGCATTTTAGCCATGCTGAGAAAACGACCACGTTCACTGGCCCGCCACAGACGTGAACTCCGAATTCGCTCCGAATTCGGAGCCCTGACTATGCTTCAACACGTAAATTCACCGAGTTCGCTCCGAACTCGCTCCGTTTTTCCAAACGTCCGTGTGAACTGCCAAGTTTCAAACTCGGAGACGTGTGAACCACCGAGTTTCCTCCGAATTCGGAGCCTTCTCGAAGCCATCTCGGAGCCTTCTCGGAGGAATCTCGGAGCGAAAAAGTTGGAAACAGTGCAGTGATTTACGACGCGGCGCGTATGGCATAATTACAGAACGCACAGAACCTGCAGTGCAATGTACGCAAGCATAATATGAGGAGAGAAGTCATTGCAGGTCACTCCTTGTTCGAAGGAACAGCAAGCAGCGAGCCGAACGCAACAAACACAGTACATTACATCATTGCGCTGCGCTGCGCTGTCCGCTCTCTTCTTCTTCTCTCTCCTTTCCCCGTCCCCGAACACAGAGAGACAGGGGGCGGGGCGCTCTGCGCTTGTTGTTTTATTTGCGTGTGGCGTGTTGGCTAGCAGGGGAGGGCTCAGCGCGCGGGCAAGTTGCCTTCTCTTTCTCCCTATTATAAGTCCCAACTCCCAGTGTGGAAGTAGCGTGCCGTGTTTTATTGATGCAACAAATATCTACGTGTGAACGACCGAAAAAACTCGCCGAGTTTGTACGGATACGTGTGAACAGCCGAATCTTGCTCCGAATTCGCTGCGAATTCGGAGGATCCTCGGAGCGAACTCGCTCGGAGCAAACTCGGAGCACGTCTGTAGCGGGCCACTGATCCGCGTTTGGCTTTCGCAGTGGAGGAGAATCGGCCCTTTGGCGGAGACAAGGGGCAACAGCAGCAGCTGCCCAGACAAAAGTACGACGCTGGCACGAAAGCTATGCAAATTCTGCACGGCATGGATTTGAAAGGAAAAGTGGCGCTTATCACTGGCGCGAATTCCGGCATTGGTAGGGAAATATACAATGAACATCAGCTTTGTGTTATCAGAAATATATAATTGGGTTTAGGAGAAGAATGTAGCACACAGTGTAAACGAAGGAGGCTATCCCTGACTCATATTTGACCCATTATAATGAGTTTCGTAAAACCATGGGGAACAAACAAACAATCTCGTAGCGCGTAAACGGTTCTGTTGCTTCTCGGCGTGATTGTTTGTGTGTGGATGGCGTGCTTTAGATTCCCTATTATAATAATGGGTTTTGCGAAACCCATTAATGAGTCGAATATGAATCAGGGGTTGCCTCCTTCGTTTACACCGTGTGCTCCATTCTTCCCCAAAGCCCAAGTATATTTTTGGTGTTAGTATCTGAAGTGAAGAGTGGTTTGATGTCTGTCTGTGTTGTAATGTGTTTTAGGCTTAGAAACTGCAAGATGCTTGGCGATACATGGCGCGCATGTGTTTATGGCGTGCAGAAATATGCAAAAGGCTGAGTGGGCTAGGCAAAGGATTCTCAGTGAAAAGGTACGTACATGTACCTATGTACTGTACATGCATGCTTACACTGCATAGACGTACTCTTCACTTCGTTTAGCGCACTAACTTTCGAGTTTGGTTTCGAGTTTTGCCCTTTCACGGTGAATTCACCATTGTTCCTTTGGCTCGAACGCATACATACGGTGAATTCACCGTGAGTTTACTTTATACTCACCACGTGTGCAGTGTGGCACACTATTATATATTGTTGGTTGCAGAAAACTGCGCCAATCTTGCACGCAATTGCGTACGTGTGCAAAGCAAGAATGCGTGTTTCAGGGAAGCTGTACTGTGGACATTCTTCAGTGTGATCTCAGCTGTCTCGCCAGTGTACGACAGTGCGCCAAGTCTTTCCAGGCCAGAAATCTGTACGTAAGCTTTGCTCAGTTAGCAGTGTGGGCGTTTATGATTTGTTTACCACGCGAAATTTAGTTGTTTGACCATTGATTCTACTCATACCTGCGCCTTTGATCGCCGAGTTTTGGGGCGCAAAAGCATTTCGCCTGTCTTCATACGCCCCCCCCCCCCCCCCCCACTCGCACAATGTGGTAACTAATTGCGTAGTTAGGGTACTGTGGGGTAAACCCGGGCACGGGGGTAAACCCGGACACCTAGTATATCTCAGCAACAATACGACCGATTGAGACAAGTATTCTACCAATCGCTTCCTTGACCTCTCCTCTTTCCAATGAGCTACCATGTTCATCATTTGCTGCAGCGGCAAGTTGAAAAAAGCTTAGGTGTCCGGGTTTACCCCACAGTACCCTACACCATGCTGTTTCCCATTCCACAGGCCGCTGCATATGCTGATCCTGAACGCGGCGGTGTTCGGGCTGGCGTTCGAGCGGACGGAAGGCGGCGGACTGGAGCGCACCTTCGCCACCAATCACCTCGGCCACTTCACCCTCGCCCGCGCGTTCGCCGCCAGCCAATCACTGCGCGCGGGCAGTCGCGTGGTGGTGCTCAGCTCCGAATCGCATCGACAGGCCGCCGTCTTCTTTCAGCCCAACACGCCTGCAGTTCAGAGTGGTGCTACGACGAGCAAGAGCGAAGGTAGGGGCAAAAATATGCATAACTCCTGTATTGTATTGGGAATGGGAAGAAAGGGCAGGTTTCGTAAACCCCTAAAAATAGGGTACCAATCAATCGAAAAATGGGGATTTTAACCAGTACTGAATATGCCTGCCAACTCCATTCATTGGTGATCACGCCTGAGCACGAAAAAAAGAAGCTCCAGTACTGAAGGTGATCACGCGTGAGCATAGGTGATCACGCGTGAGCATTAAGTCATAAATGCTCACGCGTGATCACCTATGCTCACGCGTGATCACCTTCAGTACTGGAGCTTCTTTTTTTCGTGCTCAGGCGTGATCACCAATGAATGGAGTTGGCAGGAATTTTCAGTACTGGTTAAAACCCTGATATTTAGGGGCGAATACGGGCCAATGCCTCCCACGGATTTTTCTGCCCGTTTCGTGTATTCCTTTCCTACTCTGCGGGAGTACGTCTAAAATACGCAGCGCGGGCAAATGGCCAAAGACAACGCTCGCTGGACAGACTGCTATTTTTCAATACTATTTGTACTGTACCTAAATAAATGACGGTTAGATAATGAAGGCAACCAGTCAGCACGTAACGGATCCATTTCGGACTTTTCTTCAGAGAAACCTGTCGTTACCACCGCCGAAGGTTCGACTCCCGCCCCAGTCCTGACGCTCTCACAGCTATCCGCCCCGTCGCCCGGTGCCTACTGGTGGCTGCACGCCTACAACATGTCGAAACTGTGCAACCTGTGGTTCGCCGCCGAATTCAACCGCCGGTTTAGCCCCCGCGGCATCACGTGCAACGCAGTGCATCCGGGAAACATGATCTCTACGGGTTTACCCAGAAGCTCCTGTCTGATGAGCACGTTGTTCGCGTTGGTACGGCCTTTTACCAGGAATCTATACTATTATAGGTAGGGGGAATGAATAGGTGAAGCGTTTCCGTACAAAACATCACAGCGACCAAGTAGGGTCGTACTCCACATTCGTGGAATACGTTCTTCCACACCCGTAGAAGGCAACTTCCACACCTACGGATTCCGTACCTGTGGAATCCGCAGTCGCGTCCAAAATGTTCCACACCTACGGATTCCACAGGTACGGTATCCGTAGATGTGGAAGTTGCCTTCCAAGGGTGTGGAAGAACGCATTCCACGGGTGTGGAATGCTTACGACCCTACTTGGTCGCTCTGATGTTTTGTACGGAAACGCTTCACCTATTTATTCGGGCCCCTACCTTTTATAGTATACATTCCTGCGTTTACCAAGTCGATAGAACAGGGAGCGGCGACAACCATATTCGCGGCAGTGTCGCCAGATTTGGAAGGAATTGGAGGGCAGTATCTGAACAATTGCTGGTTCTGTCAACCGCATCCGTTAGCCATGGACCAGACCTTGCAATCTGCGCTGTGGAAACTTAGTAGGGAGCTGGTGAAAAATTGTGATAATAATAGTATGGTGGAGAAGGGCATTATTCACACTACTGATCATGTAGTGACGTGAGATCTCTTGTATCGATTGATTGATTACCCTGCACTTTCTTTGTATATTCTGTTGTGTTACAGTTATATTCTCGCCCAAAATACAGTTATGATGAGTACACTTTATTACGCGTTTCTTACGTACACATATATGTTGTACATCTGTGCTCTAATATTCGGTACAATTTGCCAGCACTTTGAATTGAATACACAATAAATACAGTACACAATTCACAAACCAATACAATATTTTGACCGTGGCGCATTCTTTCACAAGTATACTATATCACGCTGTATCTGTGTAGTTTGAAAAGTACAGAAGGTTTCTAGAGGCTAGAGAGCTGCTTGCTACGTATGAAAAATTCACGGAAATTAAATGATTTACATAATATTCTTGGAAACAAAAAACATTCACCTTTCATACGTAAATTACTGAAAAAAAGCATTGTTGAGAATTGTAGCCCGTTTTGTTGCACATTCTACGAAGTGCAGGAGAAAAACCACGACTTTGTTCGGCAAGATTCATCGTGTCATATTATATATTTTTACGTATTATAGACATATTTGGTGATGTCACAGTTGAAATTTGAGTGTTTTGTCACAAACAGAACAACTAAAAAAATTATACCGTATCATGCCGCGTTCACCAATCGTCCGTAAATTCGTAAGTCCGTCCGTCCGTCAACCCAGCCGTATACGGTACCGTCAACCCCGCGTCAACCGTATACGGGTTGACGGACGGACGTACGGATTTACGGACGTCTGGTGAACGCGGCATGACTTGGGAGCGATCGTTTGCTGCCACTTTCTCTGTGTATCTCAGTGCTTGCTGAACCGACCGCCGAAAAATCGCAGTAGGCCAAGTATCTCCAAAGTCCGATCCAAATCTCGATTCACGTTTTAGCGTACAGTTTGAAGCAAGATTCAACAATGACCGACGAAGGAAATTACCGCAGGAAGAAGAAGAAAAGTGCGAAACTTCTCTCATCCATCCATCATCCACGTAACGTGTAAACTCCATCCAAAACTCAATGGTGCTCGTAGTGTTGTACTATTGAGTGATTAGAGCGCATCGATTCCATAGTGCTAGAGCAGTTCGTACTGTCGCAGGTGTATGCGCTGGATGATATCCCTGCAGTCGTTAAACACTCGACGGATATTCTCCGTATCCACAGCACACGTAAAATGCGGATAACAGTGATGTCGACTGTCCCCACCAGAGGTCGATGTTCGCTGAAAGCATAGAATGGACTGTTTAATTAACGTTGAATAATTTAGTTAATTAACTTAACCAGTACTGAATATGCCTGCCAACTCCATTCATTGGTGATCACGCGTGAGCACGAAAAAAAGAAGCCTCCAGTACTGAAGGTGATCACGCGTGAGCATAGGTGATCACGCGTGAGAAATTCGGTCCAATTTTATGAGCTCAGGTGATAATAAGTGCACACGCGTTATCACCTTCAGTACTGGAGGCTTCTTTTTTTCGTGCTCACGCGCTATCACCAATGAATGGAGTTGGCAGGCATATTCATAATATGTTGGTGATCACGTGCTAGCACCGAAAAAAGAAGCTCCAGTACTGAAGCCATAGCATAGCTGATCACGCGTGAGCACTTTTGACTTCATAAATGCTCACGCGTGATCACCTATGTCACGCGTGATCACCTTCAGTACTGGAGCTTCTTTTTTCGTGCTCACGTGTGATCACCAATGAATGGAGTTGGCAGGCATATTCAGTACTGGTTAACCTATATGACAATGTGCCATTGGGCGATTATGAGCGTGACACCGAAAAGAAAAGCTCCAGTACTGAAGGTGATCACGCGTGAGCACTTCGGTCGACTTTTATGAGCTCAGGTGCTCATAAGTGCTCACGCGTGATCACCTTCAGTACTGGAGCTTCTTTTTTCGTGCTCATGCGTGATCACCAATGAATGGAGTTGGCAGGCATATTCAGTATCGGTTAATTAACGTTGAATGATTACTAAGCTTACTGATAGCTACGCTGCCAACTCCATTCATTGGTGATCACGCGTGAGCACGAAAAAGAAGCTCCATTACTGAAGGTGATCATGCGCTAGCACTTATGAGCACCTGAGCTCAAAAGTCGACCGAAGTGCTCACGTGTGATCACCTTCAGTAATGGAGTTTCTTTTTTCGTGCTCACGCGTGATCACCAATGAATGGAGTTGGCAGGCATATTCAGTATTGGTCAATTTAATTACTAACTTTGAATAATAATTAAGTTTAATTAACGACTTGTCTGTGAAAAAGTAGAAACGACAAAAGAAACTTACCAGAAATTCACCCCGAATAAAGTACTTGGCCCGCACCACGTTTGGATCTTCATTCGGATCATATTGAGCTGCAAAAAATAAAGGAAACGAATTGTACATAGGTAGTACACAAACAGATAGTTTGTAAACCACATGATTTCCACTTTTCAAAGGGTTACCGGATTCCACTTTAAAAAATACATCTTGGCTAAAAACTCGGCTATTAAAATTACAAGCTCTGTAGACTGTACATGACACATGACGATTGCAAAACCTGAGTGTTAAAGGCAAGGGCTACCTTAACATCGACCTTCGGCGAATTTTGAATTCAAACCCATTGTATTATAAACTATATTTTAATTCAAGTATTTACAAAACAATATTCAAAATTCCTATCCGTTTTTGATAAAAATAGGACCGAACGGGAGTCGAACCCGCTACCCTCGGTCACAGCTGCGGACTTAGGCAACCCCACCAGGACCGGTCCGAGAACAGATGGCTAAACTCGCCTTACATACCTAGAACTTACTTAGTTTACGTAAACCACTGGCCTCGGACGCTATTGCCATACGTACGCAGTACAGTACTGTACTATACTCATCAACCTTTGTTGATGGCCCATTCATATCGGAACGAAATGCGCTCGGCGTAAGCCAGGAGCACATCCATGGCTGCTGTCCATGCCATTGCGTGTGTTGTGCCATTGAAACGGTGAGCGTACGCCCAGCGCATGTCTCCAATGTGAACGGGCCATTGCAAGAAGTACAACATTTATTTACTATTAGTAGCAGCTCATGATGTATTTTTTGTATGTGGACACCCCTTCTCTTTATGGCCTATTCACATAGGAGACATGGCGCTGGGCGTACAGGCTCGGAGTGTCCATAGCTCGACACACGCAAAAGCATGGACCGCCATGCGTACGCCAGTCTGGTCGAACGCCAAACGCATTTTCCGCCAATACGAATGAGCCATTACAATTACAGCAGTACACATGGTTGCCGCGTTTGTTGCAGAGCGTTTGGAATCGTATCTCCGGGCTGAGATTGGCTACTTGCGGCGTCGCAAGCTCATTCCCCGTCGTCGTCAGCAGCAACAGGGGGAAGAGGAGGAGGAGGGGAGTTACCGGGCTCCCCCGCGCTCTCCCAACTCCTCCGACTCCGAAGGAGAAGGCAGCAGAGCCCCCTCCTCCATCTCCGCCCTTCAACCGCATCAACTCTTCACCAGTCCCAGTCAACAACAACCACAGTTCACCTTCAAACAGGTACTTAGGTTGTATGTATGGTTCGACCAGTAGTGTTTTCTTTGGGTGCTACTACGAAAAATGGCTACTCGTTTTTACTCTTCGTTTCATGTAGTGTTTGTTCTGCGGGAGTACATAACATGTGAATTGCGCAGCACGGGCTAAGACTAGAGAGAGAGAGGGAGCTTTCGCTATTTTAGCTAGTGTATGTGTGGTTTGTTTGAGTTCCCTGCAAGTAACTCTGGAACCACACGTTAGATTTTCATGCGGTCTTTTGTAATTAGTAGCCAAGGCTTCAACTTAGAAGTGTACAAAATTTCAGCTATTTGGTCCATATACTTCGGAAACTGCGACTGTTTTAATCTCTGAGCTCAAAATCGACGTTTTTCTTTAGTATGGAGAAAATTTTGGTCTTAATTTTTCAAGATACCCTGTTCCATGCGTTTGCTATGGTGGCACTGGGGATAATGCATGAGATATACATTTCCTAGCATTTTGGGACCTCATTTTTAATTACGAGATAATTTTATCTTGGAGCCATGCACAAAAGACCCCTGAATCGGCACTACCAGTTAGAGAAACAACCCTCGTTTTTGACCGCCGGAGAAAGAAGGTGTTTGAGCACCTTGCACTAGGCCTACGAAGCTAAAATTTTGTATACATCTAAGTTGAAGCCTTGGCTACTAAATACGAAAAACCGGATGAAAATCTAACATGTGGTTCCAGATCCAGAGTTACATGCACGGAAAAGTGTTCGGTTTATTATGAGACACCCTGTATTATGTAGGCGCATGTTTGTGTGATGATTGTTCTGCATTGTACTTGCGTCGTTTGTTGTGTACTGTATTTTAGGTGAAAATGATATGCGAACGTTTGTTGAGCGAGCAAGAGACGCGATTGCGCAGTGAATACGCGGCCATTCTCAACAGCAAGCTCGCTGGTAAATCGCCCTATTCATTCGTCCATTTCGTTTTATTTATAGTAAATGTATTGCATGCAGAGTAGCTACCACATGAGTAGTACGAAACGTACTTACGTACCGTATGTAGTATGTGTATGTTTTAGAGCAGTACGAGACGTTTGTCAAGTTTACTCAAGATCAGATTCATCGTCAAATGGATTCGAGCACCGCTACTTGTAAGAACGAAGAAAAAGCGAAAAAGTCTCGCATTTTTCAGTAGTAGGCACGCTACACACGTGGTGAGTTTGAACTTGAGAGTTTTGCGTTGCTTTTGCGTTTTCTCACGTGTTCAGTGCACACACGGGAAATTATACGCTTTAACACATACGATACAGTACATGCAGTGAATGTACCATGAGTTACTTTACCGCGTACGTAGTGCACTAGTGACTAGTGTGAGAAATAGGCTTTTGTACTGTGCATTTGACCTTTTTCAGATGTTTCCTAAGGCTTCACCGTCTTACTATTCCTCTTTCAAGAGACTGTTCCTTCTACTACTGTTCCTTTATGACGACAGTCTATAAAGTGTCAAAGAATAGCGGAATGCGAATACAGCAACATTTATCTCGAAGAGTTTATTTTTTTGTGTGATTTTTATTGTACCAGGTATGTACAGTGTGCACTAGCTATTATCCTGCAGCATATTCTCATACCCTGTTTATGAATAGCGGGACCAGCTGGTATTATGTTAGGTATCCTATTCGTCACTTCGGCTGGTTTGGGTGAGAACAAATTTCTTGTTCTTCTACTCTTGATATGTAATTGGTTGGTTTGGTTGCTTACCTGCTTATAGTGCTATTGTAACAATTGATTGCACTGTTTTCTGACTGTTTAGCACATACGTAATATGTATTTTAGTTTCTGGCCTAAAGTGTAAGCTGAAGCATAGGTGTGCGTGCGTTAAATTTGATGTTGCAAATTCCGGAGGGATCGTCTGTGTCTTGGTTATGCGTGAGTAAATCATTGGATATGACAGTTCTTGGAAATTGTTGCCTGCTTTCTGCTTGCTTTTACGACCAGTGGTTTCTGGGGCTAACTTATTAGAGCTATTATTGATCCTTTTCTTTGGTGTGATGTGTAGTTCGGTCATACCTTTTCTAATCTGATAGTAACCATGAACATTTTCTTACAGTTTTACCAAGAGTGCATGAATGAGGGAGGAGTGGCTGTGCGTGCTAGTGTGGATAGGTCACGCGGCCTATGGCCTATGGACGGCTTGGGATGCGTCCGTGCGGTACTGGGCCAATGGCGACCTGTGGTCGGGCTTTTTCGAGCCGGGATGGCGCCTTTTGGGCAGCAGTGCGAAGGACGCGGAAGATTTCGAGTGGCACGTGTGGACGGACGCTTTGCCTTGGATGACCGCGCTGTCCATTGTCCATTGCGCCGTCTTTGCCGCTATTGATCGGCTGTTACCGTCGCCCGAACGCCAGTGGCGCCTTCTGCTGCCCTTCTGGACCCTGCTGCACCTATGCTTTTACCGTGTGAAACTGCTTGTCTTACTCTTCCTGTGTGGTTTTACGGTGGTTCTGTTGGTTTCTGCTCAAGGTCGCCTTTTGATAGGCAATAGTAGCAGACGGGCGACTTTCCTCATGTGGACTGGATCTCTGTGCGTGCTGGGAACGCTAATTTACACCACGGACTTGTCGGGATCAAGTTCCTCTTCGTTGAGCTTTGAGGCGGCGAATGCTGAAGCAGTCTTGGTCGCTTATAAACTCCTGCAGTTTCTCAGCTTCGGCCTGTACCACCTGCGACAAGCAACGGCGGAACCCGATAAGCTTCTGTTGGCGCGAGAATTGGCCACCTACGCGCTGTACTGGCCCTATTCCGTCTTTCTCATCGTCTCTTTTCCGTCCTTTCGTGCTCAACTGGAGCGTCGCCGGATGGCGCAGTTGGATGGGGCGGGCGTGGCGGTGGAATGCGCGCGGTTCGTGTCCTGGGCCGTCCTATCGGAGTTCCTCCGTCATTTCCTCTTCGTGAACGCGTTCATGAACGAAGCGGCGCTGTTGGAAGTTCTGCCGCTTCCCGTCCTCTGTTCTGTGGGTTACACGGCTGGTCAGCTGTTCCAAGTGAAGTACATGGCGATCTTCGGCTTTCAGCGGTTGTTCGCCCGTCTGGACCGAATGGAGCCGCCCGGCCTACCCATCTGTATCTCGCGAGTCTCCCTGTACTCGCGTATGTGGCGCTACTTCGATCGGGGTTTGTACGGCTTTCTGCGCGACAATATCTTCGTCCCTGTGGCAGGCGGGGGCGAGCGCAACTTCGCTCTGCGTTGGCGCACGCTCGCCACGCTTCTGTCCTTCTTTTTCGTGTACATTTGGCACGGTGCCAGTCGCGCCTTCCTCGCCTGGGTCTCGCTCAACGCCGTCGAAGTGCTGCTGGAGAATATGGCCAAAGAAGTGTCCAAATGGCCCCTGATTCACGACAGATTGGCACAGCTGAGTGCGCGCACGAGAGCTCGTTTGATAGCTCTGCTGCACATTCCCTGCACGGCTATGGGTATACTGGCGATTTTCTTCTTCCTCGGTGACAATCAAGGCGATACTGGTTGGGTTTTCGTGGAACGCATACTTTACCAAGAGATCTTCGCACTTCGACCGTCTTTCCTCTATTTCATGGCTTTAGGTTACTGTTACGCTCGTTCCTGCATCTACTTGGAACAGATGCTCAACTTTTGATGTGAAATAAATCGCTCATACGGTGGATATTGCATATCTCTTCTTATCGCTTGTACAGCTGTGCAATGCTGCTTATTGGTGTTTGCGTTGTTTTGTTGTCACACGGTTTGTATGTACTGTACCATAGTTCTCTTCGTACAGCTCACTTGGATCTATGCAATCGAACAAACAAGATGTTGGTAAACAATAAACTTGCTCGAAGAAAAGCGCAACAATGGAAACAATAAATTTCGGTCGTCCATCCCATCTCATAAGCATTCCTTTTTGCCCATCCACAGCTTCCCTATTATGTTCGTTCACAATTGAAGTAGTCGTGTGTGTTCAGTCGCTGTCTGCGGCGTCTTCGTCGTTTTCCGCGGCTTTCACTTTCTTTCCGCTCGCCTCCTCGGCGTCCACAGCCTTGTCCAGCTCGGCGGGCGCAGTCATCCCGATGCTGTTCTCTTCCTCCTCCTCATCCTCCGCCAATCCCATCTCCTCCAGACGATTACGCATCTCTTTCTCGTCCAAATCTGTCACCACTTTCGGCTGCAAAAGAAAAACAACCACGCTCGCAATTTGGACGGAAGCTGGACGTTTTCGACATTCATGATAAAGCAGTGGGCAGATGGAGTACAATATTTATCAGGGTTCTTTCCTGTTCAGATGTGCTTGAGGTACGACGACAATACAGGGTGTCCCAAAATAAACCGGCCACCTTTCCGGGCATTTAACTCTGGAACGACACTTGAGATTTTCATGCGTTTTTTTTATTTTGTAGCCAAGGCTTTAACTGAGATCTGTACAAAATTTTAGCTTCGTACGCCCAGTGGAAGGTGCTCAAACACCTTCTTTCTCCGGCGCTGAATAACGAGGGTTTTTCTAACTGGTAGTGCCGATTTAGTGGTCTATTGTGCATGGGTCCAAGACATAATTAGTCTCGTAATGAAAAAGAAGTCCCAAAATGCTAGGAAATGTGAATCTCACGCAGTAACCCCAATTCCACCAAAGCAAACGCATGGAACAGGGTATCTTAAAAAATTAAGGCCGAATTTTTCTCCATACTGAAGAAAAACGTCGATTTTGAACTTCGAGATTCAAACCGTCGTGATTTCCGAAGTATGTGGAGGTGGACCAAATAGCTGAAATTTTGTGTAGATCTCAGTTGAAGCCTTGACTACAAAATAAAAAAAACCGCATGAAAATCTCAAGTGTCGTTCCAGAGTTACATGCCCGGAAAGGTGGCCGGTTTATTTTGGGACACTCTGTAGATCAATATGTATGCGACTGTACGTAAGTACGGCTGATGTCGTCGTAACTCAAGCATATCTGATTAGAAACCTGACAATAGTGCACGGCATCTAGCACGTACATACTATTTCATCATTCTCCTACTACGTACACTATCAATGCAATGTTTGCGTAGAGTATGCAGTGCAAACCCTGCGTAGACGAGGGAGCGCAGAAGGGTGACCAAAGAAAACGTACTATTCGAGTATGCCTCACTCTCCGTACTTTGTGCATGCATACATATCATGTACTATACCACTACGCATATGAACAGTGAATGAATACAACGTGAAAGTGTCTCACTTCCTGAAGAACTTTGAATGTGCCTCCTGCGTTCTCAATGGCGTCTCTGATCTTTTCCAACGTGGCGCCCACAGCTGCCAAGCCTTCCGTTCGGTCCAAAGTGTTGGCGCTCACAACATACTGCGGTGGAGCAATCAAATGGATCTGAACAACAAGGGAGACAAAATACTAATAATACAATACATGCAATGCTTATACTACGGACACACTTTAGGCACGTAGTGTAACACACGTGAACGTTAGTCGTTTGGTACAGGGAAAAGTGCGTGTACGTACGTACGATCATACTTTGATGGGCAGTTCTTCAGTGGAGGCGGAGAGTCCTTCGCGCAACGAGGCTTTCACTGCGTCTATACCTTCGTACGTGAAACAGCTTACTTCCACATCTGCAAACAATCAAGCATCATGTGGTTAGTGCGGGTAATTCGGGCCGGGGGTAATTCAATTCAGGCCATCCCAACCTATTTCCAGCGGGGAAGAAGTAAGAAAATTAATGATCCATGCCATGGGCTCTTGATGCCATATGGTATCAAAATCATCCAAAAATACAACTATCTGGTGGATGTATACTTGCTGGATTTCCTTCCACCACATGTGTTAAGACTGTACTAGCTGCAACGCAACCTTTACCAGCCCTAATTTTGACAGCCTGCGGTGTCAGCCTCTTTCGTATATCTTCCATCAGCTTCTCTCTCGTCTGATCATCAATATCACACTCATTCAGCACAGATGGATCACTGCAACAGCACAATAATAACGCATTAGCTAAGCACTAGCACAAATAACGCATTAGCACAAATTACAGTTTCCTTTACTTACCCAATGGCCTTCTTGAACATGTCGTAGGAATAGGCCTTCTTCTGGTATTTGCGATCAAAGTGCCAGGCCGTCCTCTCGTATAAATCTTCCAGCTGTTTGTCCTGGTCATATCCCAACTGGTCGGCCACATGGCGTAGAATACTGTTGACTGCTTTGGCTTTGGCGAATCTCTCCTCGCAAGCCAACAAATCCTTGGTGTACACACGACGCTTGGACAAGTCGATGTAGCCTGGAACACAATTCATTTGCAACACACTGC
>JASAMW010002246.1:0-18293 GCA_030247985.1 Epsilonema sp. ZAB3_2 | reverse complement strand
AGGGTTGGTAAGAGTGACAGTGGCCCGGTACACACGTGAACTCCGAAGAGCGTGGCTATACCCTTTCAACATGTAAAATATCCGAGTTCGCATCGAATTCGCTCCGTTTTTCCAAATTATAGCGCGCGGGCCAGCGACTATTGTTGCCAGGATCTAGCCAACGTAGAGCAATGTGATAAAAAACACACCACGGCTGAATAATTGCCGCTTTGAAAAGTAAAAACAGGATTGCGCGAATTTCGGTCCGAATTCTCTCCGAGCTCGGTACGCACTCCGGACTCGAACTCCGAGCTTTTCAAAGCTCGTGTGTACGTAGTTAGCGGGCCAGTGCCCCCTTGTTGCCCACCTTGATCGCATCCCCCAGCCAAGCTGCATGTTCGCTATTGATGAGCGGAGGCACCAATCTGTTGAGGAAAACTGCGAGTTTCAAAGGGATGTACTGTTGTACAAGGCTGTGTAAAGCACTACGTACGTACTGTGCATGTTAGGGCGGTGTGCTTGCAGCCATCTGATGTTGTGACTAGATCTACATTAGTAGGAGAGCTGCTAGCTTAGCTGAGAACGTGCTGTGAGTGTACGTGTGCTGGTATCTGTGTTGTGTTGCGTAAACGAGTGCCTTGGGAAGGTTGCTTTGAATGTAGCAGCAGGTAACTTCCACCATAGCGCAACAACCCAGAATCTGTCTTCAGGAAACTACAGCAGAGTCTACACTGCGCGTGTATGACCTAACAAGGTTATGGGCCCAGGTCAACGACTGGTCTGCTGTGGCTGGCTGGAGAAGATTCTGTATGAGACTCGACAGAAAGGAGCGTGGAACTGTGGTCATTATTGTCGCGGGTTCCAGAGTCCTGATCTGCGTCTGTGTTCCTGCCGTGAGCTGAGGAGCTGGGGACGTATGGAGGGACTGCCCTGTGTGCACCTGGAGGGTCCGGCTATAGTATCTGATTCGGAGGCTGTCCTGGGATGACTGGACTGGGTTGCACTGGTGGGCCTTGTGCTGGATGGCGATGGAGATGGCCAGTGCTCTGCGAAGGGCGGGAAGTTCCACGGATGCTCGCCAGCAGTTGTGTGGTGCTTCAGAGGCTGCGGGACTTGGTGCGGTGAGAGCTGGTTGTCTGGGTGACGGTACCGCTCTCTGCAGAGTCGCTGCTTGCCTGGGAGAGGAGAAGCTGTGGTGACGGACTACTGCGCTGTCTCTTCAGACTGAAGCTGGACTGCAGTGGGAGCTGTTGGAGGGAAGAGCAGGCGCTCGTGCTCTTCGGGTCGAGTGGAGGAGTGCGATGATGGACTATGTATCGTATTCCGGGCGCCAGCAATGGCAAACAGGGTTTGGTGTTTTTTACACCCAAAGATCAGTGGGTGTTTTTTCACAATTTCTCCCTGGGACAGTACAGAACTCATCACGTTTGATCTCATGTGATTTGAGTGTGTGTTGAGCTTTGAAACTGGCAGTTTAGTGGGAGATTGTTGAGGAAAACTGCGAGTTTCAAAGGGATGTACTGTTGTACAAGGCTGTGTAAAGCACTACGTACGTACTGTGCATGTTAGGGCGGTGTGCTTGCAGCCATCTGATGTTGTGACTAGATCTACATTAGTAGGAGAGCTGCTAGCTTAGCTGAGAACGTGCTGTGAGTGTACGTGTGCTGGTATCTGTGTTGTGTTGCGTAAACGAGTGCCTTGGGAAGGTTGCTTTGAATGTAGCAGCAGGTAACTTCCACCATAGCGCAACAACCCAGAATCTGTCTTCAGGAAACTACAGCAGAGTCTACACTGCGCGTGTATGACCTAACACAATCTGGTGTACTCCAAGTCAATCAGCTGATACGTCAGATTCGCCTGCTGTTGCGTGTAGCCGCCTTGAAGAACTGCGGGTTGGAAGAAAGTTTGCATTAGCCTCAGAAAGGTGGCACCATTGAAGAAGGAGATAGGAACGTTGAAAGGATCGAAGAGCCCGATTACTAAAATGTAAACAAAGGAATCACCAGCATGCTTTACGTATACCACATAACATAGCACAGTGGCTGTGCTAGTTTGTTACAGTACTGTTTGGTAGAGCTCTCACGGGTACCCGGACCCGGAACCCGGACCCGGGAAAACCCGGCTTTTTTGCTACCCGGACCCGGACCCGGACCCGGAAAAATAGGCGAAAATCCGGGTCGGGTCTAAGGTGTATAATTTCGCACAATTTTAGCTTTCTGCTCGATGTAGTTTGAGCACTTTCTGAAATTTTCTCAAGAATAGAGGTTAGTTATTTTCGAATTTCGACATTCACACGAAATATCGAGCTATATTTTTCCAAATTTCCCACCTGGAGGTTATGTATTATTTCAAACGAGCATTGTTATATACAGTCTATTGCATATGTATAATGTATGTACGTAACGTACGTATGTACAGTTCGTACTGTACCACATAGTATGCTGTACGTTTACGTACGTACACTAACATGTACGTAACAGCAAATATTCCTACTACCCGACCCGGACCCGGAACCCGCGGGTACATGGTTTCAAAACCCGGACCCGGACCCGGACCCGGATCAATGCAAAATGCCTACTCGTTAGAGCTCTACTGTTTGGTGTATAGAATAAAATTCTTTGAGGCGGAAAATCATGAGTGTGAGACAAGAACAACAGATGTCCATTCCATTATCGATTTATATAGAATTTAGTGCAAAATATGCAGCGACCGCCACCTTCCTTAGTTGTTGAAATTTGGAGCGGAGAGGCGCGAAATTACACCCCTTGGATTTTGATTTAGTTGCGAAGTAATAGCCAGATTTTACCCTCTATGTACGTATGTGCCTACAGAATGGCTACCTACAGAATGGCGCATATTCATCGTGTGTTGATCCAATTAGCATCGGCATATTGGGCCTTTGCTTGACCAGGATTCTGGGCCAGGTTGGAATGACACCTCCTGTGCCGTCTACTACAGGAGACCAGGCGTAGGCGCCACCGGTGATGCCCTAGAAGAGTAGCAAGTAATTCAATGCAGTACTGTACCACGCACTCACAGACTGTATGTACGTATAGCGTATGAGCCTACCTATGTCCATTGCTAAGTGTAGGCCTATGCCCATTGCTAAGCCTAAGCCTAAGCCTATGTCCATTGCTAAGCCTAAGCCTATGTCCTTTGCTAAGCCTAAGCCTCTGCCCATTGCTAAGCCTTAGCCTAAGCCTATGTCCATTGTCCATTGCTAAGCCTAAGCCTAAGCCTCTGGACCTTAAGGTGCTTAGACATAGTTAAATACCCTTGTCTTTTTTTATTTGAAAAAGTACCCCAAAAATGCGAGCCTGGGCGCCAAATACGTCTAACAACACAAACAGCACGATTATATCGTAAAAATACTGAAAACTATGGTATGATGCTTCATTATAGAAATCAAGAACCAGTAACATTTTTCAAATTTCCGCCTTTTTCAAAATACAGGGTGATCCATAATGTACTCACCGGCTGTTCGTTCTCTATCTGCACAGCAGGGTGTCATTTTCAAATGCGGTCTTTTGCAATAAGTAGCCAAGGCTTCAATCTAGGCCAACAGGAAGCAGCTCAAAACAACTCAGAAAGGCTAACCTCAGAAATCGAGAATTTGCTCACTATTGTGTACCACAATAAAGAGCATATTCTACCATCCAAAAGCTAATACCTTTTCAAATCTTGTTCAATATCCCATGAAAGACGCGACAGAACCAAATTTACTGCGCCACTGTGAAGAAAATTGAAGGAACTCATCCGTGGAGTACTAACTTCGGCCTTAAAACCCGGGTTTAGCCCCATAGTTAAAAAACGTGAATTTTTTGTGTCCGAAAGTTTGAGCTTTCATACAACCGTCGTAGAAGGACTACAGGGCTGAAATTTTGCCTGCATCATTGTAGAAGCCTTAGCTGCCAAATGTAAAAGAGCGTACTGAAAGAAATCGAATGCTCCGTTGATGAATGAGAGGCACAAACATTCGGTGAGTTTATTACGGAACACCCTATACAGTATACAGCCAATGTGCGTGTGACATCAGCCATCAGCATAAGTACGTACGTAGGGAATATCCCCGAAAAGGTTATGCTGATGGCTGATGCCGCAAGCTGCACGACATTGGCTGTGTTTGAAAAAGGCGGGAATTTGAAAATGTAATGATTAATGATTAATTTTTAATGATTAATGATTATTGATTAATTTTTAATGATTAATGATTAAAATGATATTTTATATTTTATATAAACAAGCCTATGTCCATTGCTAAGCCTAAGCATATGCCCGTTGCCATATGCCCCTAAGCCTAAGCCTATGTCCACTGCTTAGCCTAAGCCTATGTCCACTGCGTAGCCTAAGCCTATGTCCACTGCTAAGCCTAATGGCCCGTTCACAACGAACGCTGTCAACGCAGATATCGACGTTCAACGCAGATATCGACGTTCAACGCAGATATCGACGTTCGACGCAGATATTGACGTTCGACGTAGATATCGACGTTCAACGCAGATATCGACGTTCGACGCAGATATCGACGTTCAACGTAGATTATGGAAATCTACGTAAATCTGTATTTTTCTCCAATAATAACGCCGGCATAGATGATGATGTTGTTTCGTACGTACGTACGTATTTCCATCAAGTTTTCGCCGATGTTTGCTACTTTTTTCTGCGATCGCTCATATCTGCGTCGAACGTCGATATCTGCGTCGAACATCGATATCTGCGTTGAACGTCGATATCTGCGTCGAACGTCGATATCTGCGTCGAACGTCGATATCTGCGTCGAACGTCGATATCTGCGTTGACGTCGATATCAGCGTTCGTTGTGAACGGGCCATAAGCTCATGGCCGGTTCACAACGAACGCTGATATCGACGTCAACGCAGATATCGACGTTCGACGCAGATATCGACGTTCGACGCAGATATCGACGTTCGCGTTCGACGCAGATATCGACGTTCGACGCAGATATCGACGTTCGACGCAGATATCGACGTTCGACGCAGATATCGACGTTCGACGCAGATATTGACGTTCGACGCAGATATCGACGTTCGACGCAGATATTAGCGATCGCAGAAAAAAGTAGCAAACATCGACGAAAACTTGATGGAAATACGTACGTACGTACGAAACAACATCATCATCTATGCCGGCGTTATTATTGGAGAAAAATACAGATTTACGTAGATTTCCATAATCTACGTTGAACGTCGATATCTGCGTCGAACGTCGATATCTGCGTTGAACGTCGATATCTGCGTCGAACGTCGATATCTGCGTCGAACGTCGATATCTGCGTTGAACGTCGATATCTGCGTCGAACGTCGATATCTGCGTTGAACGTCGATATCTGCGTTGACAGCGTTCGTTGTGAACGGGCCATCAGCCTATCCTATCCTCAGTCCAATGCTAAGCCTAACCTGGACCTGGACCTGGACCTGGACCTGAGCCTATGCCCATAGCTAAGCCTCTGTATGTCCACTGCTAAGCCTAAACATATGCCCATTGCTAAGCCTAAGCCTATGTCTATTGCTAAGCCTAAGCACATGCACATTGCTAAGCCTAAGCCTACGCTTATGTTCATTGCTAAGCCTAGCAATGCCTATTGCTAAGCCTAATCTTATGTCCATTGTTAAGCCTAAGCCTATGTTCATAGCTAAGCCTAAGCCTTAGCCTACGTAAGCCTATGGTAAACCCGGTCATGGGAAAATCCGGTCACCTAAGTTTTAGGACTGAATATCTCAGCAACCAACGGACCGATTGCGACAAATTTCATATCAATCGATTTCTTGAACTCTCCTATTTCAAATGAGCTATTTGCTTCATCATTTGCTGAAACAGCGAATTCAAAAGAGCTTAGGTGGCCGGGTTTACCCCTTGGCCGGGTTTACCCCATAGTACCCTATATGCCCATCGACACTCCAGAGATTTGTACCAGAGTTCTGTTTAGCAAAGCGAAAGCTTCAATAGCCTGCAAACAAGGTAGCAATCCATTCAATTTCCCAGCTTGCCAGTTGTTCATAGTTGCGCAGCTGAGGTTGCTCGCAACAAGGCTGCTGGTTGGCTTGAAATTGTAAGCCATGCCGTCAATGGGCCACGGATTGAAGGCACTTGCACTTTGCATGATAGCTTTGGAAAATATTCCTAAAAAATCCTTAGAATTGCATAAACATTATAAATATCCTGTAGAATGTGTCCTCGAAGTCGTAGAAAAACACAGTGATGCAGATGTGATGGGCCCCACACACTCTACGTACCATTGGCCAATGGCGAAAGGGTTAGAATGGAGGTACTGGCACTTCCTGCGCTCTCTCCCCAGACCGTAATCTGACTGGGATCACCTCCAAAATTCGCGATGTTCGTTCGAACCCATTGCAACGCCGTGATTTGGTCTTTCAGTCCCATGTTTCCAGGGATCAGCTGGTTTCCTCCAGCTGTCTGAGTTGTGAAAAAGCCTGAAGAGTGAAGATATACTGCAAGTATGCGTGCCTCTGCAGACACTTCACTATGTAGTATCAAAATAAAAAACTCATTTTTTGTCTACCAAAAACGTTGAGCCTGTAATTGATGGACACCACAACCACTCCTCGCTTCACAAAGCCAAGCATCATACTCGATGTGTACGTGACTGAACTGCCCACCACAAAAGCACCGCCGTGAATCCAGAACATGACCGGTTGCAGCATAGAACTATTGAGCTAGCCAATCAATAAAACCATGCAGACAAAATTGGTTGAGACATAAATGGGAGCCATCCTGAGAAAGACGTTCGTGCATTATATACATTCATGGTGAATACGTTGAGGTACAGGCAGTCTTCGGACATCAGTGACCGGCTCATCAGTGGCAGTGGAAAGGCGACGAGGTTCCCAGTGGCTTGCATGCACCGTTTGCTGAACTGTGTTGCTGTTCGAATGGAAGTCCACGGGGTGTGATTTTTAGGAGGCTATTTTAAATGCAGAAAAAATTTGCATTCAGAATTCAGAAATCAGAAATCAGAAAAGACGTCTCGAAAAAAATGCCGCCTAAATCTCTCGACTCTCACCATGAATCTGAGGTTGTTGACTGGCAGTGCAGCATATGGGACGCCCAAAAACGTGGCCATTTGAAGCCCATGTTGTCTGAAAACAAAGCCTTGAATGAGGCCCAAATTTGTTTGGACAATCGGACCAGCTGCTGCAGACAGCGTCACAGTGACCAGTGCATGACTGCATAGCCATGAGAAGAAAACATGCGATGGGAAGACCATCTCTTTACACTTGCATTCGCAACGCATGCGTACACTTCTGTTTTAAAACTGCCAGCTGATTACTGTGTCCTAAGTGTAATAGTGTACAACAAGAAGCACTGATAAGCCAGCCATTGCATTTGTCAAAAGTGGGGCGCATAGCCTGCTTTCATCCTTCCGCCTCGATTATTTAGGCTTGTTTGTACTCTTTCAAGCAACATCTGGGGGGAAAATGCAGGCGGGAAATCACACCTTACAGTAGGTAATAATTCACAGGTTACATTTTCCCTGGCGTGGCAGATACAGATGCATCAACATTCCCTGACTAGGCGCTTACTGCTTTTGTTTTTGCCCTTACGACCTTCACAAAAAAATCGCTAAAAGTTACCTCCCCGTCACAGTGCGTGTGCGTGCATTCACTCTGGATCTGCACCTGTGACCATAGGGTATGTATGTACATAGTGATCATACTGTACGAAGCTGTTATTTTGAATAAAAGTGCGTGGGCGTACGTCAAGATACTGTATTTGCATCGCAGTTACGCTGCAGAAATTCGCCAGCTCAATTGGCTCGCACTGTTGCATTGCAACTTTGCAGATGAAGTGACACCGCAAGTGTTTTTCGGATATGTCTTTATTCTTGGATATTCTAATGCCGGATATGCCAATGCCAAATCTACACTCACTTTCCAGCTATCCTAGGTATCTTTTCATCTACCCTGTCTTCACAGAAGCGCTCATCCTATTCAATAATGAATGAAGTTGGGTAGGAAAAGCAACAGGATCACAATTGCATTTGCTGAAATTGTGACTGCAGCACCCGTGCGTTGAGTTGTGGTGGTTGTAGTAGTCGTTGGATTCTCTTTTGTAATGGCTGTTGGAGTAGGGGTTGGTGTTGGACCGCTTGTTTTCTGTTTGCTACTGTTGCTACTGTTCCAATAGAAGCCGGTCGGTGCGATAAGTAGACCATTGGCCGGTGCCTGCAGACCTCGACAGACCACCACCTTCTTTGTGACTTCATGCCGCTCTTGTTGGTACTGCTTCACAACCCGCAAGGTGTTATTGGCGAACTGCAGGTTGTCTGTGGTAGCGTAGTCGTACAGACACTGCGATGTGTTGCCGCATAGGGCCCGTACATTCGCTGGCAGAGACTGGGGATTGGGCACTTGGAAATTGGGTCTGAAATTTGGGTTGTAATAAGTGGCGTAGCTGGTTCCAGTGCAAGTTTCCAGTACCTGTACCGTATACATACACACACAGTGGCAGTACAAGTACAGTACAGTACACTACACAGACAGGAAGGAACCCTTGCTGCAGTCACGCTTCTTATCTTACACTGCAGGCCAAATTTGAAGTGAATGTCGCGCAAACTTGACTGCGACGATATCACCGTGCCATTGGGCAACGTTAGGTCATCCATGCTGTTGTTATTGTATGTGCCCATCAGTCCTGCTGTTTTTCCTGAGAAGACGTGCAGACAATGCATTACATGTACTGTATAAGAAAATTCCAGTAATACAGAAAGCTGCCTCTAATACTGAACGCACGATCCTAATACAGCTAGTACTGTTAGATCCAAATACAGCAAATAGGCTACGTACTGTTAAAATTAAAATGCATGTCCAGCGATAGTGACATAGATTACGTACCTTTGAAAGCGTCGCTAATCGAAAATGAGAAGTCAAAGGAGCCGTCGTTTATCCCTATAAGGACCACCCCTATCGCGCCTAATCAAATCGCGCCTTTTTTTCAATCGCGGGTCCAAGTTTTGGAGGATCGCGACCTACTTTTTCTCGATCGTGCCTCATTGTTCCAAGATCGTGATATTTCAGCTTTTTCAAATCGTGAGTGCCCTTTTTTTTCAATACGTGCGATTGATTTTTTAATTACTTTTTTTTCAATCGCCTAAATTTTATATGGATCGTGGCGAAATAAATCAAAAAATCAAAGAAATCAATCGTGAAGTTTGTATTGATCGCAGCTAAAATCGCGCCTCAGTCCAAAAAGTGGTTGACTTTTGGTGGAATCAATCGCCAGAATTTTCAACTTTACTATGAAAAATGGTTTTGCAATCGTGAAAAATTGGCTTTGTATGAGTAACGACTAGTGCGATTTTAACTTTTTTGAGATGCATTCAAATTTTGAAAATCAATCGCCTAAGTTTCATTCGCATCAAATCATGAAAAGAGCACTCGTGGAGTGGACGATTAATATTTTTGATGAATCGTGGAGTCGACGATCGAGAGTTTGGATGAATTTCAATGTGGATAGGTACTGCGGTGCCACTGGTCAGAGCAACTGTGATACCAGATCAATGCAAGAGTATCCGATAGCTGCCAACTGCAGGTGCATAACCTTAGTTTGTTTGAATGCACTGAGAGTAAACATCGAGGAGACACTGTCGAGAAGTCAACTAATGTAGCACTTACGATCGCAGTAATGACGATTCGTAAGCAAACCAAAAATACGCCCAGTAAAAGTCAACTAGAAATGCGTTTGCATCGCGGTGAAGGTGATGTAAATAATCTCTTGAATCGATCAAAGTTCACGTTTTTTCACACTTTCACCAAGTCTCACTGACGTCAAATCACCACACAAAACATCGAACAGACCTCGTTCACTTTTTTCACGATATGCTGATGAGCAAAATCACTTGTCACCGTATATCTCCAACATTTCCTTCCAATCTAAGGCATCCTCATTGGGATTTGCTGCAGCAGTGGCAAATGAACCCCATTCCTGCTCTTTCTATTCTTTTTGCATTCGCCCAATAGCCGATTCTATATGTGTATGCAAGGGTGTATAGAGCATCGAGGCCAAAGCGATGTTAGTACTTCAGTTATTTTTCTTTCGCCCGCTAACCCTCAAAACTTCAAAATGCAGTTACACAGCCACACTTTGTAGACAGTTTGAAAAAAACCGGGCGCTGTCTATGCTTTCGCATACTTTGTGTGGCGGTCCAGCATGGACCGCCACGAAAGGTAAGGTACTGCTTTTGGCGCTAAGCCAATAAGAAAAAGGTGAACCGTGGTCGAAAAAGAAGAAACAAAAGAAGAAAAAGTGAGCGCAGGAGAAGGAAAAAGATGAGGCCTATCCTTTCTCCGGTTCTAGCAAATGAGGTGAAGGTTTGAAAGGAAATCTGAAACAACCTGAGATTTTTGTTCTTGGCTTAGCGCCAAAAGCAATACCTTACCTTTCGTGGCGGTCCATGCTGGACCGCAACACAAAGTATGCGAAAGCATAGACAGCGCCCGGTTTTTTTCAAACTGTCTACAAAGTGTGGCTGTGTAACTGCATTTTGAAGTTTTGATGGATCTGAATCTACATGCGTACGGAAGGGTGTAGATAGCAAGCGATTGCTATCGTTTACAAAACGATACATGAAAAAAATCCAAATCATCAATCGCGAGTAATATCGTGACTCCGATCGCCAAAAATCAATCGCGAGTGGGTGCCAACTCACGATAGGTACCCCGCGATCGGGGCGCGATATCAAAAAAAAAAAACGGGCCCCGATTTCAACGAAAAAACGGCCGCGATTTCAAAAAAATGAGGCACGATTTCAAAAAAATCAGCGCGATCGAAGGCCAAAAGGCGCGATCCGATGGCGATCCGGGGTGGGCGACCTCTGTCCCAGATGGGTCTTATTGGGTTATGTTCGCGGCAGTCACAGTAATGCCAATATCGAACTGGATCGTCGCAATCGTCATCAGCTTGTCCTCGTCCACTAACCACCGTGGCACCTTGAGGAAAAAAAATAGAAGAAACAGTCAGTTAATGATTAATGATTAATGATTAATTTTTAACCGATACTGAATGTGCCTGCCAACTCCATTCATTGGTGATCACGCGTGAGCACGAAAAAAAGAAGCTCCAGTAGTGAAGGTGATCACGCGTGAGCACTTATGAGCACCTGAGCTCATAAAAGTCGACCGAAGTGCTCACGCGTGATCACCTTCAGTAATGGAGCTTCTTTTTTTCGTGCTCACGCGTGATCACCAATGAATGGAGTTGGCAGGCATATTCAGTATCGGTTAAGGCAAGATTTCTGAGTCGTGTGAGAGTCTGACTATAGAAGGCCGGACACCCTCAATATTTCACATTTCCTGTTCGGTTCATGAATAAGTACTACAACACATGGGGAATCGAATGCAAAAAACCGCATCTCAAAATTCGACCTCGTTGAGGAGTTATAGATGCGCAAACCCTCCTGACCCATTTTAAGGCGAAATTACATAAAATGCATTCTTTTTAGGTTCCAGTGGACGCAGCCGGCTGAAATTTTGTACACACATACCCACTATGGGAGAATGGGACCCTACCTGCAGCGAAATTTTTAGCCTTCTAGCCCTCTTCACACTGGAGTTATGGCGTTTTATAGTCAATTTCCATACAAACTGGGGCTAGAATATTTTTGGTTATATGCCTATAGCTCATCAGATACAGTACCGGCCGCTCTGAAAATTTTTATCCCTTTAGGTAACCCATTATAGTTTACGAAAATACAAAAAGAAAAAAATCGGTAGTGGTCCGAGGACGAGAACGGTACTCATGAATAGTGAAAAAGTCAGGAAAAATTTTCCCGCCTTTTTCTATTATTCAAGATAAATGAGCAATACCACTGGAATTTCTTCCTAAAAAGTAACCTATCTTATGTAGAATTTCATGTAGATTTCAAAAATAAAATTGATTTTCCAAAAAAATTTAACCCCTAGCATATAATTTTGCAAAAGTAGTATATTTCTGAGATATTTTTGAGAATTTTGGGTAAGGGTTAAATTTTTTTGGAAAACCAATTTTTATTTTTGAAATCTACATCAAATTCTACATAAGATAGGTTACTTTTTAGGAAGAAATTCCAGTGGTATTGCTCATTTATCTTGAATAATAGAAAAAGGCAGGAAAATTTTTCCTGACTTTTTCACTATTCATGAGTACCGTTCTCGTTCTCGGACCACTACCGAATTTTTTCTTTTTGTATTTTCGTAAACTATAATGGGTTACCTAAAGGGATAAAAATTTTCAGAGCGGCCGGTACTGTATCTGATGAGCTATAGGCATATAACAAAAAATTCTAGCCCCAGTTTGTATGGAAATTGACTGTAAAACGCCATAACTCCAGTGTGAAGAGGGCTAGAAGGCTAAAAATTTCCCTGCAGGTAGGGTCCCATAGTGGGTATGTGTGTACAAAATTTCAGCCGGCTGCGTCCACTGGAACCTAAAAAGAATGCATTTTATGTAATTTTCACCTTAAAATGGGTCAGGAGGGTTTGCGCATCAATAACTCCTCAACGAGGGCGAATTTTGAGATGCGGTTTTTTGCATTCGATTCCCCATGTGTTGTAGTACTTATTTATGGACCGAATAGGAAATGCGAAATTTTGAGGGTGTCCGTGAATAATGCACACGCCAGGAAAACCTTGCCTTAATGATTAATGATTAATGATTAAAATGATATGTTTATGATATGTATATGTGATATGTTAAAATGATACGTACGTGTATTCTGCATATGTATATATGCGATTTCAGTGGATTTGCATTGTGTTTCGGAAGTTTTTCGCGCCGCGCCTTCTTTTCCGTGTCTTGGTCTTTGCTTGTGTGTCGTGCCCGTGTTGAAAGTGTGTTGGTTGGACGTTTGATCTTACCGTCATGCCAGCTGACAACCGCTTTGTTCTGTGATTATGGAGTCGTTATTTTAGTCCCTTCCTGCGAGTGGCGCGCCATTCGAGATTCGACCCGTATGCCCCCGTGGTTTATACGCAGACCCCTTCATATGTAGTGTACGTACGCGTAATGGTGAAATCTTCCCGCAACAAATGTTTTGCCTCGGAGAGTAGGCGTGTGATACATTTCCTTCTTTTCTCACTGTCGTTCCCTGTCACAGCCCGTCTTTGTTATAAGGTCCTGTTATAAGCTCCTTGGTCCTGCTAACAGTTATTTTGATTTATCATCTTTTACTGTACCGTATCTCCTCGCTGGCTACCCTATACGTACTGTACGTACTTAATATCTTTAGAGGGAAGCGGGCGACGCCGCGCATAAGTGTGCGTGTAAATATTTGTGCCTGCTTCCCTTACGCCGTGCAAGGCTTGTCGCGTTTCGCGCGGAATGCAAGATTGGAAGTCCTTCAAGTGCAGGGACGGAGGAAACGTACGTACGGCTGCGGCAGTTTTAGTCGCTCTTAGCTCATTTTTCCCACCCACCCTCCCTGTAGTTTGATCTGATACCGTAGTAATTAGTGTATGTTGGTTATGGTTACATACATGCATTGCATGCGCTAAGTGACAAACGTGATCAACTTCATGTTCATGCTGTGTTGTTTGACCAAGGGTGGATGATTGTGTATGGTATGTGTACGTATGTGAACGTATGTATGTACAGTACTGTATGTGTGTTTGCTCAATTCTGGCTGCGTGTCAGTAAAATTTTGCCGGCAAGCCCGCGGACATTTAAAGCTTTATAGCCTCAATGGCTATCTGAACTGCACTTCGGCGTGGCTGTTGTGTCTTGTGTGTTTGAACTGAAGTGTGCAAATAAACGTTGTAACTGTTCAGCAAACAGTATGGAGTCGCTGAACGGATGCATGCATCCGCCAGTTATCAGTGCTTCTTGCTTAGTGCACTGTCCAGTTCACTGCACTGCACTGCACTGCAGTACACAAACTAGTAAGGTTGTGAGCTCTTGCTTCATTTCAACTGTGCTAACTTTACACAATGTAACCGAGCTCTCCGGTGTCTGAATTGAATCTACGAACCGTATCGTACAGACTGGTTCTGTCGCTAGGTCCGCAGATCATAAACATAATACCGCCAGGTTTTTGAATTTTCCTATACCTAAACCCAAGCCGTAACCGTACCTTGACTGACAGTTGACAATGGCCATGTTTGCTGCTGCTAGTACGTGGGGCTTGCTCTTCATCGTCATTCACTTGTATGTATGTTATTGGGCTCTTTTCATAGCTAATTATGTAGCTTTAGCTCCATATACGTTCGTTGCATACATAATACCAGGAATAGTTAGTCAGTGGCCCGCTACATACGCGTTTCGAGAAAGCTCCGAGCCCGAGTTTACCGATATAAAGACGATTCGGTTTTTACCAAAAATCGGTTATTCACACGTCCCCAAATACAAACTCGGCTGAACGAATTCGGTGTTCACGTGTGTGGCGCCCCAATGTCGATGTTTGGAGTGGACGCTTCATTGCTACATGACACATGTCCACATATTTGCAGGAGTCACACTGTTGTCGCTGTGGTTCCGGTCGCCCAGTTTTATCCATTCGGACCACTTAACGGCGACAGCACAGTTCCCGTGAATGATGACGGGAGCACTGGTCGTATTCCACTCACGATAAAGTTTCCATTCTTCGGATTCTATCACAGTTCACTCTGGGTAAGACGGGACACGGGCGCGGCAAGATAAGTACTTGTAGGTAGGTTCCTGATGGCGTCCAGTTCATCAGAGTAAAGTGACTAACTCCCTCATTTTTAATATTCTATATTCCCTCAATTTGCTTACTCCCTTCGTTATCCCAGGCGTCCGCCTGTCCGTCCGTAGCCACCCGGCAAACTACAAGGTGCTTCTAGTTCGCCTTCTATGTAGCAAACCCCGTCCGTATGACGGGGCAAACTCCGTCCGTAGACGGGGTGGAAAAACAAACGTCTACGGACGGGGTTTGCCGGATGGTTACGGACAGGCGAACACCTGAGATTACGAAGGGGGTTTAAATATACTGTATTCTTCTTGCAACTGCTGTACGTGAGTAACGCTCTACGCTCTACATTCCCTAGTGCATACGCTCTACATTCCCTCCAGGTGAATACCAATGGAGCCATCTCTTTTGATGCCCAAATCAGCACATTCACACCTCAACCATTCCCCCTCAACTCCAACTATCGAATGGTCGCTCCGTACTGGGCGGATGTAAACACCAGAAGGAACGACGGACGTGTGTACTACCGAGAAGTACTCAACGGTTCGCTTCTTCTCAGAGCTACCAGTGATGTGCGACGAGATTTCCCAGCCTTCGATCGATTTATTGCCACTTGGATCCTCGTCACCACATGGAACAACGTCACCTGCTATGGTTGTTACCCTCCCAATCAACCTGTATGAACGTTGTGCTACGTACTATGTACGGTTGAGGGCCAGTTCGTAGTACGTACGTACGCCAAGTGATATCATGCAATGTTTTTTTAGTTGGCCACATTTCAATGCATTTTGGTGACGAATGGTGCCTACTCTTTCACGTACTTTTTCTACAACAAGTTGCAATGGACCAATGGAACAGCTAGTCATGGAATACCAGCGCAGGTACATTACGTACGTGCCCCTATACACGTACGTATATATGAAATTTCCGGGTGGACATGTGATTAGAACCCCTTCAGTTCTGATTCATCTTATCCTCAAAAATCCTGTTTGCTGTTCATTTTAATTCATACTGTACATAACATACAGTACGTATGTACGTACAATAGGTTGGGTTTGACGCTGGTGATGGTGTCCACTATTTGGCGTTGAATCAGTCAAGGACGCCGCAAATCGTAGAGATTGTCAACGAAACCAACGTGGGGCAACCAGGAAGGTGGGGCTTCCGAATCGACGGTCAAAATATCAGCGCCGGCGGGTGCAACAATCAGAACGGAAGTTAGTTCATCTCATCGTCATCCCCTAAAACCTGCATTGTATACGTACTTACGTATACGTATGTAGGTATTTATATACCTTTACATATCGGTAGGGTACGTACATACAGTAATCAAATCAGTAGTGATGTGATTTATGCATGTCTTGTTCAAGCCAGCGTTCTATTTTCCCCGGGCTTCGTCAACATGCTGGGTGGTCAGCAGTTATTCATGAAAGGTCCCTGCTACTCCAACTCCAGCAACATCACGTGCACTTTTCACGATCCAGTGCAACAAAATCCGATCAGCCTGCCTGGCGTTGTCTTGGATGCCAACACCGCCTCTTGCCTGACACCTACTTTTTTCTCGGTTGGACGAGTAAATTTGGAGATGACAGTTCAGGCTGTCACTGGCAATCGAACTTACAGCGGAATCTTGAGCATAGGTAAGTACTCTTAGGCGAAACTTTGCGTGGGGAGCAAAGTTTCGATCTAGATGAATGCCTGCCTATGCTGTAGTTTCGTGTATAACCCCTTCGAATATCACCCCTTGTGTATAGCCAACCCCCTCCCTATTTGGTGACTAGCGAGGATAAATACATACACGCAGTTTTACATTATTTCTGTCCAATTTCTGTATTTCTTTTTAGTGTCATTTGAAAACATCAAGCCCAAAGTGAAGTTGTTCAAAGGAGGCGAGGAGATTGTAGAAACAAGGATGTGGAGTGCAGGATGGGTAGCTCTGAAGAAAAACCCGTAAACGAAGTTGCTGTCAAATTATGCTGCATTTAGCCGAGCGACAGCGAACCAGAGCGAAGTCGTGGGTCGGCGGCTCCATACAAACAAATACTCGAAATTGATCAAAGATTTTGAGGACAAAAAAATTTTCCGAAAATGACGTCATTTCCCAGAGATCCAGGCCGTTTACGGCCAAAGAGGCCAAAAAAGGGCAAATCCAGCACCTTCAGGGGCCTATATCTCGACAATGACGTTGTGGCAGAAAGTTGCCGCCATAGTGAAACCTACCCGGAAGGACCCCCTCTTTCACGCCATACCACTGACAGACCACTAGTTAAGGCCTAACACGTTTATTGAACAATATCTTTTCTTTATCAAGAAATCCACCAACCTTTAATTTATTTTTCCTTTGATATCAGACCACCATTAGATGCGCCTGATCAAGCTGATTCCGAATATGCCACTGGTGTCTGCAAAATTTGCATAATTTCAGGATGTTATGGCCCTCCAAAGTGCCCCAATTTTCCAAAAATCGCAATTTTTAGCGTTTCAGTCATAAGGGTTAAATTTTTAAAACAAATTTTTCTGACCTAATTTTATGCATAGAATCCGAATTTGAACCTGATTTTTCCCCATTTCCCGCATTTAAGGCCTTATTTTTGCCATTTTACTTTTCAGATTTTGAGAAGATGGTGGAAATAAGGCCTTAAATGTCAAAAAAATATGAAAAAAAATGAGTTCAAATTCGGATTATTATAATTAAATTAGGTAAGAAAAATTTGTTTAACTTTCTTAACCCCTTTATGACTTTAGAAAACGCTAAAAATCGCGATTTTTGGAAAATGAGCTTGGAGGGCATGACTCCTGAAAGTATGCAAAATTTTCGACGCATCGTGGTGGGATCCGTAAATCAGGCGCCCATCAAATCATAATATCAAAGGAAAATAAATTTAAGGTTCGTGTACTTTGATAAAAGAAAAGGTATACGTGTTAGGCTTTGGTGGTCTGTCAGTGAGTGCGCGTGAGAGAGAGAGACACTTGCCGTGGTCTCACTCATGACGGGGGTTAGGCCCCGACGTCCCGATTGCTCAAATTATAAGGCCTAAACATCATCCCTTTTTTGGCCTCTTTGGGGCCTGGTGCTGAATGACGTCTCGGAAAAATTTTTTTTGTATTCAAAATCTTTAAATATATTTGTTTGTATGGGACCCCGACCCACGACTTCGCTCTGGTTCGCTGTCGCTCGGCCTACGATGGGGCGGGAAAATTGACAGCCATTACAGTTTTTCTCAGAGCTTATTGCTTGTCTCCACATCCTTGATTGATCTCAATCTCATCAGCATCAGCCCAGTTACCGTCGTCTGGGATAGCGGCGCTTTCGGAGTGTCAACGCTGTTGAAATCCCAAATAGTCTATGACGTCCACACTCGCAACGGCGTACAAACATCGCACGTGGTCCGTGTTCAGCCGCGCTTTTCACATCCACACCCAACAATGGTTCCTTCCAGTTTATCCCCAGCAACTTGCCTCGAGCTGTAGCTAATGCACCTGCACTTGCACATGGTGGGCCAGCAGCCGTGCTTGTCCAACTCTCACGCCGACTTCTGGAACAGGGTCAAACGGGCAGCACCTTTCTCCTCCGACAAGTCACGCGGAAATCGAAATTTGCTCTACTGTGCCCCCTCAACATATGTATATCCTCTATTTCACTCCCTCGTATAGC
>JASAMW010002244.1:0-38729 GCA_030247985.1 Epsilonema sp. ZAB3_2 | reverse complement strand
TTTTTGCATTATTCTTCGTTCAGTTACGTATTGCTCTTGCTTGCGGCTATTAGCTAGCGAGTATGTATGCACGTATGATATCTGCTTATACTTAGCAGGTTGTTTATTTCGACTTCACTGTTATTTCACTATGAAATCTGACAGTATGCTTTACTCTTCGTTTGAATCCTGGCATGATAGCCCATTACAACGAAGGTGTTGACTGCAAGCGTGTTTATTACAGGCATAATTTACATGCTTTAATCCGGTTAGATTTTGACCGCGATTTATTGGATTATTTATTGGTTATTTCAACTGTTGGTGGTGGACCACGGATCGATCAAGGACAAATCGATTCGTGGCAAATCGAGGACGCAGTTGGGGCACACAAAGGATCAGTTATCAGCCCCAGCTGCACCTACCCCGTGGGTTCCGTGGACACGGAAAAATCCTGGCACCAGCGTCGAAGCTCCGGCACCCACGCCGAAGCTGCATATTCCGACTTCAAGGGAGGAGAGGATCCGGCTGCGAAGCGAAGAATTCTTCCGCCGTCCGCCGACTGGCCTCTCCAAGAGACAACGGAATAAGCTGGTGAGCGACGTAGAACGCGAACGGTTGGCAGCTAAACTAGCTGAGGAAGCAGGGTAGACACGAGTCACTGTGTACATGAGCTCAGACAGTGACTCCAGTGACGCTTCTGGTGGTGGCTCGCGAAACATGGGCCGGCACCAAAAGAGGAAAGCAGCAGAGGCGAAACAAGCAGCTGCTGCAAGTGTATCGACATCCACAAAACCACAGGTGGAATCGAATCCCCCTGCGCTACAGCCACAGTCTCAAACTTCCCAGGAGGGTTCACAACCTCCTGGGTCTCATCTCCAGCCAGGATCAAATCCGGAGGAGGATAATGTTCCTCCTCCACAACTGACACAAGTACCTACCAATAATGCTCGAAGTACAGTAGACACAGGTATGGATCAAACCAAGCCTGTAGAAACGGCAGTGCAGAAGGATGATGTGGAGATGAAAGATCTCTCCACAACATCCTCCAATGCGCCGCCACAAGGAGGGACTGCAAAAAGTGAAGGATCGACTCCTTCACTACAGGCACATGAACAACCAGCACATGCGTCCAGCTCAGCTATGGACGGTGTGACAGAAGGAGCAAAAGGCGGTCAACAACCGCTGCCAAAGGAAAAGTGGGACATTCCTGAGGCTCAATGGGGCCAGCCTCTGCCATGGACAACTTCCAATGGTTATGCTGGCCCAAAAGCTTTTAAGCCAGGGGACGACTTTGACAAGAGTATGCTAGAGGAGTATTTTCCCATTAAGCCTCCTCTATCCAAAGATCACAAGCTGTGGTGGCATGTGCGGGAGTCGTGCTACCTAACATCGTGGAGGACGTTCACGCAACATAATACGCCACAGCTTCGACAGTGTTTGGAGGGGTTTAAGAAAGGTTTAGCGCAGAGTATGGCTAGGGAAGCTCAATGTGCTCTGCAAGCGAATAACTACATGAAGCACAAGAGTGGTGTACAGACTACATTCTTGGCTAGGGGTACGTCGAGTGGGTTTTTGTCTTTTCTGCAGCTGGAAAGGTGTGAGAACCTCGCAGGTACATGCGGGTACTGGAAACAGCTGTGTGAAGTGCAGAAGACAAAGCAGCTGGAGAGCATCCAAGCTGCAACAATCATGCTGTATTTGCAAGCGACGTACATGCAGAACTATAATACGTGTGCAGTGTCCGGGTTCAGTCGCTATGACCTGGACAGGCATTCGGAGATGTGTTTCATGATTGGACACTGGGTGTGGATAAATGAGATGTGCCCCAGAACATTGGCCATTCATGTGTACATGGAGACATTGCAGTATTTTGAAGTGGTGAAGGTTACCAATCCCTCTCACTATCGTTTTGTGCCAAAGTGGAAGACTGACATCAGCAGTACAGCACCGGACTTCGAAGTGTCGCGTTTGAACTTCGATGAGATTATGAAGGAGATACACCCACCATGTGATTGTGAGGAAGCAAAAGCAAGGGACATCATGTACAAGTTCTATGATGCTGGAGACAGAATCTACCAGCTACTGGCCAAGAGCTACTTGCACGAGCCACCAAGGGATGAGGCAGGAGGTGAGACAGACCCCCTGTACTATGTTGCACTGCCGCCGTGGCTGTTGCTCCCTGAATTGGTAAAGTTCAGGGAGATGGGAAGAGAACAGGGTACTAAAGCGTTGCAGGAAGATTTCCAGGAGAAATTTCCATTCTTCGGAACGAAATTGGGAGATCCTGCAACAGTGGCATATGGAAATTGTCTGGATTTGGACAGCCATACAGCACCGATGGTGTGGGATGGTTCCCCTATACATTCGGTGATGAAGTGGCGTGTGTCATTGGGAACCGGGCCAATTACTCAGGTTTCCCATTCGGTAGCATACTCGGCAATTATGCATAATCCGATTCCACGGTACAAGAAAGTGAACAATTGCCGAGTTCAGTCTGGAGATTTTCAACTGACAGGTTGTCCGGCAGGATCACTGCTGGACCTCTGGTTCAAAGAGGTGGGACCGAGGCCTCTGGTCCAGCCGATTGCGGCATCTCCGAGTTCGAGAGGGATGAGGTGGACAATGCATTACGCATTCCATTGCATCCACATCTTTTGGACTTGGGGTTCACCATGGTTGGAGCAGGGGACCCACCAGGCCATGCCATTGGTGGACATTGTGTTTTGCCATTTTTGGGTGAGATTGGTCCACGATGGGGATACCCATCTCTGGTTATGCCAGACCCGTCTAAACCGGGTCTGTTAAACTTCAAAGCTACAGTACTGTACAAGGTTAACTCATTCCGAACCTTGTCTGTACCTCCTTCAGAGTGACAACAGATTACGGTCGTGCAGGACTGTACGAGGAGAATAGATCCGGAAACTCTGAGGAAGGAGGACAAGTTGGCTTACCAGGCAGTGATGCAGCACGTCCTGGGCATTACAACCTTCTGCATGGATTTGACCAGGGAGTCGCAACCTGTCAAGACAAAATTTGCAAATCGCGTGCGAGACTACCAACGCGAAAGATTGTCGCGGTGGGTGATCCTGTGCCGCAAGGCGTCACGCTACCACAGACGCATTGCGCATATGGCACAGGATCTGCAGATTGTTTGTGCTGATTTGGGTCTGGATTACACTCAGGTTAAGATTCCAGACCAAAAGCCGTTCATGCTCAAGCCACCTGTGCCACCTACTGTGTGGGTGTCTCCAGGGGTAGAGATCGAGACAGATTACAATTCCTGTACTGCGCTCGATCTGAGTATCCCCTGGACGGTGGCCTACGAGGACTTGCAGCCGGAGGTGGGGATGGAGAGAGCACAGAAAACTGGGTCGCCGTACGATGTTATGCCATGGGATTAGGATACGGCGATGCCAGGCTCTCTCCAGTACACCCTCCGGAAGATAGGACATTTCAAAGACACCACTATCCAGAACATCAGAATTCGGGACTGGCATTACCAGGTGCATGAGCTGATGTGCAGAGCGGGGAGTCGAAGGCGAGCGGAAGCATTAGCAGCAGCCTGGGGCACGCCAGTCCCACCAACGGAGGACCAGGGTTTGGTGGAAGTCGAAGCGGTAGTATGCCACCAAGCCAGAGGGGCGGACAAAGCACAAGTTCGTCCTATTCGAATGTGGCTCAGGGACAGCTGGGACCAGGTCTATCACAAGGACCTGGCCCAATGCACATGCATCAGCCATTGCAGAGTAGGCCACCGGGCCCAACATCTCAGTGTGTACATGCGCGGCTTGATGAATATCAAGAGACCTCGCGTCAGATACTGGGTTTGGTGAGTCATCTGTTCAAAGTTCAGGGAATTGAAGTTCCTCCTGAAGCTCTCAGCCAGTTCTCCAGGTACACAGGAAACCTGGAGACAACCAGGACAAACTAAACCTGGAGGTGGCAAACAAGCGGTGGCCTCTGGAGCGTCTGGAGAAGGGAGAAGTTCTCACAGAACCTCTCCATATGGAGGCACCCCTGGTGCGTCGCCCCAACAGAGATTATCTCCAGGGAGGGCATAGCCACCTCCACTCACTGGAGGAAATGCTCAGTTGCTACAGCAGCAAGCCCCAGGAGCCAGAGTGATGGCGCCCCTTCTACCACCGCCAGCTATAACTCTGGGAGATGAGCTGGATCAGATGGTCATGCAAGACGATCTGAATGATATGACGCAGGGATTCAATGTGGGGTTCTTTGGGGCGATGTCAAGGGACCCATATTTCAGGAAGACACTCGCTGACTTCCTGAAGGGAAGGCCGTCTGACTTGAAAGTCCAAACGGCATTTGGAGCATTGAATGCATCTAGGCAGCGCTCGATGCATGCCTTGAATTTTGCTCCCAGCACTCATTTGCATGTGCTGAAACAAGCCCAGGCGAATGTGCCTGGGATGCATGATGCAGTTTTGGATGTGCGGGATGCACCAAAAGATGACCTAAATGCGGAAGGGGTCCTTTTGGTGCGATTTTTGAAAATGAAGCTTCCTCCCCAGATGGGAACGATGGTCCCATCTGGAACGGCGCAGGTGGCCCAGGGTGCACCTGCATTAGAGACTGATTCGTACATGGACTTGGAGACATCGAGTCCAGCTGTAAATGTGGTTGGTACATCCCAGCCAGTGGGTGCAGCAGTAGGTGGTCTGCTGCAGCAGACCGCAATGATTGTCTCAGGTGGTGGGCCAACCCCTGTGGCACCCCCAGCTTCAGCTGGACAGGCCACAGGGGGAATTCAGCAGTACCAGAAGGGTGGAGGCATGGGAGCAGGAATACAGTATTATCCTGCTCCATTGCAACAGGGTCCAATGACCATGTATCAGGGACCATGGGGACAGCAAGGCTATCCACAACAGCCTTACTGGCAGCAAAACCAATCCACTGGGCCATGGATGTGGCAGGGGCAACAACAGCCGCCATATCCAATGCATCCAAGCCATAATCAACAAGCCCAGTGGAACGCCTGGCAGCAGCAGCCGCCGTATGGCGGAGGCTGGCCAGGACAGCAGTGAACACTTGGAAGCAAACCAAGTGTAATGAAGGCAGCATGAGAATTAGGCTGGCTTACGCGAGTATTATGTACTCGCGTATGTAGTTACAGTAGGCGTTTAGAGCGCCTGGGAGTCACTACCCAGGCGAAAAGATCAGATTGATGCTGATTGTTGATGTCAGCTCTTAGCAATCTTGGGCTAAAGTCGCACCAGGGTAAATGTCAAACCCTGGTGCACAACCCCGACATCTGGTGGAAGCAGAATCGACCCAGCGGAGCCCAAGACCCATGCAAGCTGACTGTCAACAGAAGACGTCGTATGTACATAGGCCGGCAGCAGCTCCGTACATTAAGTATTACTGTATGTATACCATTGTATGTTATGTACGTGATAGCTCCGTGCGCCACTGGATTAGGCTGGAGGAAGGAAAGCTGTCTAGGACTCTAGTCTAAGGAAGAAAGAAGAACGCCTCATGTTCTTTTGGACCGGAGGAGGCTCCAGGGCAGTTGGAACCCCTGGAGCAATTCATTCGCCATGTCTTACAACGGCGAAGCAGCAGCCACTCAGCTAGCTGGCGATTCAGGCGATCGAACAGTTTGAACCAGCAGCACATGTAATCCTGGGAGTGGGCGGTCCTACAACTTTCAAGAACTCTATGGCCGGACCGCCCGAAAAGAAACTTGGCTGCAACGCCCGCATCCATGGCGTAAACCATTCCAACCTCCGAGCCCGCCATTAGCATGAAGCGGAAGAAACCTGATTGGCGGGAAGGAAGAACTGTTGCCAATGAGGCGGAAGAAACGAACAATCGACGGCCGTCGATTGGAGGAAGAAGCAGTGATGGCATAAAACGTCATCGCGCACGGAGCAGAAATATATTCAAACTGTACAGTAATCAGTTTATGTGATATCTATGCTTGGAGTAAAGCTGCTTGGCAAGTTTTTTCTGTGAGAAATTTATTGGGTTGAATCATCATAACGCCTCATGGCGCCTTGTATTCAACAAGGTTATTTTGGTCGCATCAACTGTCTGTAACTGTTATCTATTTTCCTGTGTGATTTCCTATGGTTTCTTCCCCTATGGAGGCAGACAGAAGACTGCCACTTGTCTTCAATTCGGACTGCTGCAGAGCTCTTCCTGCAAGGAGCCGGAGGCGGAGTAGTCGCTCGGTAGGAAGCGCTTTCCCTGGCATCGACAGCTTGTATTCAGGATGGCCACCTGTCAAGTCTGTTACACTCATACGGAAGGCGACGGCCACTCGGTGGAAGTTCATCGTGAACAAAAAACCGACTGTGCCGCCGGCGGCGGAGATTTCATCGCCATATTCTGTTTTTTCTACTTCCTCAGTGCGACGACGACTGAGTGACCAGTGGACACTTCTCAACATAAATCCGAAAAACAGAATCGTGGAAGCTGGGACGGACAGTACGATGGAGATGGCCGGACTTCCATGATGTGATGTCGTATGTTTGACTAAGTAGTGCTAAGAATGATGGGTGGTCACGAGCTGACCTCTCTATGTAATACACGTACACCTTTGTCAGCGCATTTCTTTGATCAGCAAGGAGTTAGCTCGCGACCAACTATACGTAATTCTTGCGCAAGTGGTCCAAATATTACTGAATATGTATGTATCTTTGTACGTACAGAATGTTCTGGATGCACAGTTAAAAGGATATACAGGGTGTATCAGAAGTAACTCTCCGGATGTTTGTGCTTATATCTTCACAACGGAGTGCCACATTCAAATGCGGTTTTTTGCGTTGAATAGCCAAGGCTTCTGATGCAGCCAAAATTTTAGCTTCCTAGGCCAACAGGAAGCGGCACAAACAGCTCGATTTGCAAAGCGTCAATTTTCACACATTTTTGCACGCGGCCAGATACAGATCGGCTCCGGTTTTTCTCTCCCCGTTTACCTAACCCAGTTCTCTCCTTAGTTTTCCTTCCGCAGTATTCCCCTCCCCAGTTTTTATCTGGAGCACAAGTTTCGGTAGAGTTTTCCATCTCCATGCCACTTCTCTTACAGATTCGAACTTAGCAAACAGTGTTACAGCCAAAATTCGGTCATCCAAGCTTTTCCTTGGGACGCTGAAGCCATGGTGATCAAATTGACGTCTAACTTCGACAAGGTTGCTCAAAAATGAAATAAAAATTAGCGTGGAATGGTGAACAGACTTGAGAGTGCGAGAAAAAGCGAAAATGGCAAATTCGTTGCCCCGCCTCAGTGCCCTGCCTCCGTTTTGCGCCAAAAAAGGCGCCGCAACTTTGACCGCTTACAGCACCATGACAATGCAACCTAGGAAGCTAAAATTTTGGCTGCATCAACGTTGAAGCCTTGGCTATTCAACGCAAAAAACCGCATTTGAATGTGGCACTCCGTTGTGAAGATATAAGCACAAACATCCGGAGAGTTACTTCTGATACACCCTGTACTGTAAAGGTCGGTGTATAGCCCTGCAGGGCAATACAAACAAGATCAGCCAATTTGGGCGGGCTATACACGGGATCGGGCAATACAAAAGCTCGGGCTATACAAGGGACTTTTTACCGTCTGCTCATTTTTGCTCCAATTTTCACCCTAAACGTTATCATTGATTGAATGGTCCCGCTTTTGGTATACTGATCGTCCTTAAAGCTGCCTTGCGAGGCGGTATAATCGGCATCTTTACTTGCTCTGCTACAACATACCAGACCGATCCCAGATTTCATCAGCAATGATCAAACTGGCTAACAATGTTACATCCCATTGCTAACATAGCTTTACGGCCCACAGCCATACATTCCATGGTTTTCTGGCTCGCAATGGCGCAAATAAAGCCTTGTGAGCCTACTAGGAGTTTCTCTGTTCGTTACCTGATCGCGACTTGTGCACGACCTGATCACATATTTGTCGCGACCAGTATGCAATCATGTCGCGATCATGATGCGATCTGGATGAGATCAGGATGCGATCTGGATGAGAACAACGTTTTTGAATAAAATTTGCGCAAATCATGGACAAATACGTTTTATACGAAACTAATTTACGCATAATTTCGAAAACGAATACTTTTATTGTCAACAGGCGCCTCATCGGGATGTGCGTAAAATCTGTGAACAAACAATGCACAGAACAAACAATGCACAGTTAACGAATACTTTTATTGTTTTATGCTGGACTTTTACAATTTATGTATATCTACATACGTACTAAGTACATATTTGCGTACGTACATTATCGTAATCATTCCGGTACAACTACATTATACCCCCGGCAGTTTGATCTCATTGAGATTTTCTGTTAGTAGAGTTGGGTTTGTTGTATCGAGCAGTTTGCAAAAGTAAAAACCACCACCACCACCATGCACATATTGTCAGAAATATATAACATTAGGCTTAGGGGGAAGGAATATGCATCTGGCGTGTTGAGACAGAAGCAAGGACAGTGACCATGTAGTTTCGTATTACGACTCGGTCGTATATGCGACCTTTGCGGTTCGCATATACGACAGGGGGTCGTATATGCGAACAAAATTTTATTCGTATATACGACTCGCAAAGTCGCATATACGACGCGTCGCATACGACCTACTTTTTCAGTCATATATACGACCGTTTGCGTTTGTTTTCGGTCCTATATGCGACTCAGTAGCATATATGACCAAGTCGTATATACGAAACAATGAAACTACTTGGTCGCTGTCCTTGCTTCTGCCTCAGCACGTCAGTTGCATTATGTCAACTACCGATCAAAAGTTGCACTGAAAATCAAGGTTAATTCAGAGGGGTCGCCTCGCGATCAAGAACCATGAGTGTGTCTGATCGCGGTTGGTCGCTGTTTGGTCGCGACCAGCCAGCGACCAAGATTTTTGTTGCGACCAACCAGCGACCAGAAAAATTTTCGCGGCGTCCACAAATAGTGTAAAACATAAGCGATTTGTAAAACTTAGTCATATTGATGCCCTTACCATCGAGCAGGAACGAAGTACCGTATTTACCGGTGCATAACCCCCCCCAATGCATAACCCCCCCCCAATGCATACCCCCATATTGGCAAAACATAAAAAATGCCCAATGAATAACCCCCCCCCTATGCATACCCCCATATGTACTGTACAGTACCTGAACCTACCTATGTAAGCTGGTCATAAGGTACCCATAGCCACTCCCACACCAAGCTAAGATGCCTATAAGCCTGCTTGGGGGTGTATTGTACTAGAATACCCCTGTTTTGACCTCAATTATGCCCTAAAACACGTGCTTTTGACCTAAAAAATATGCCTCTGCGCACCTCTCAAAAACATAAAAAATGCTCAATGCATAACCCCCCCAATGCATAACCCCCCCTATGCATAACCCCATATGGGACCTCTCAATTTTTGCATACCCCCATGGGGCTATGCACCGGTAAATACGGTACCTCTTCTCTAGTTCTATGATCAAGTTCCCATGGAATAGCGCATGAGATCTGATCATTTAGCGCGGTTTTTACCACTTTAGTTCTCTAACCGTTTTGCGTAGTTTCAGAAAATCATAAACCAAAAAGTCCATGTTTGATGAAAAAATCTTGGTCGCTGGCTGGTCGCTGGTTGGTCGCTGGCTGGTCCCGACCAACCAGCAACCAACCAGCGAGTGACCAACCAGTGATCAGCAGACATGCTCGGGCACTGGCTCTTTTTTCGTATAAGTATTGACGCATATTGACGTGTTTGCCATGCCAATCAATGATGAAACAGAAATGGAGATAATCCGTATCGTTGTGATGAAAATGCTCATTTTTCCGGTGTATTTACTCCATTTCATGTATATGAAATTAAGTTCCAGTATGTATGGAATAATTTCCAAATTTTGCACTCCTATCATGATCATGCATGAAGAACAACAAAAAGATGAAAAATTTGGTTCCTTTCCAACAATCACTGGAAGCCAAGCAAGATGACCGATTCACTTTCATTAGTTCATTATGTCCATCGGGAACCCAAGTACGATGGACATGTAGCGCAGGGTGTGGTTTAGAATTAGTTATGTTATATTTCGTCCATGCTTATGTCGAAACTAAAGCATACCAACTGTTCTTGGTGTGATCTCATTCTGATCTCATCCAGATCGCAACCTGTTCTCTTCCTGATCGCATCATGATCGCTACCTGTCCACTACTTGATCGCGTGCTGTTCACAACAAAAACGTTGTTCTCATCCAGATCGCATCCTGATCTCATCCAGATCGCATCATGATCGCGACATGATTGCATACTGGTCGCGACAAATATGTGATCAGGTCGTGCACAAGTCGCGATCAGGTAACGAACAGAGAAAGTCGGGGCAGTTCTTTGCATTGCCCGATATCGGGCAATATACGAGCCAAAAGTGCAATATAAGCCAAACTGGGCGGGCTATATACGGGATCGGGCAATACACGGTATCGGGCTATACACCGACCTTTACAGTATACGTATATACGTGAAGTGTAAAAGAAAAGCTGTATTATCTTGACGCCTTTACCGCTTTCTAATGCCTGTGCTGGCTTGCTGGTTGGCTCTGTGGTTGAGTATTGGTATGAAGCGAAACCAAATCATGACTACCTCATTGACGCAACGCCCTTGAATACCGTATTTACCGGTGCATAGCCCCATGGGGGTATGCAAAAATTGAGAGGTCCCATATGGGGGTATGCATAGGGGGGGGGGGGGGGGGGGTTATGCATTGGGGGGGTTATGCATGGGGCATTTTTTATGTTTTGAGAGGTGCGCAGAGGCATATTTTTTAGGTCAAAAGCACGTGTTTTCAGGGCATAATTGAGGTCAAAACAGGGTTATTCTGGTCCAAATCCCCCAAGATCCCCCCCAGGCTTATAGGCATCTTAGCTTGGTGTGGGAGTGGCTATGGGACTATGGGTACCATATACATATGACCAGCTTACCAGGTACTGTACAGTACATGGGGGTATGCATAGGGGGTTATGCATTGGGCATTTTTTATGTTTTGCTAATATGGGGCTATGCATTGGGGGGGGGGGGGGGTTATGCATTGGGGGGGGGGGGTTTATGCACCGGTAAATACGGTATATTATTTGATTCTTTTCTGGTGCGTCATGTGGCTCCATCTTAATGAAAAGGCTATAATTGCGTATACGTACAGTACCGGTACACGTTAGGTTTTCATATCTCATGCCAATCGATGGTAATCGCTACCAATCGATGGTATAGGGTATTGTACATAGGTAAAGTATAGGGTATTGTATAGGGTATAGGGTATAGGGTATAGGGTATAGGGTATAGGGTATAGGGTATGGTATAGGGTATTGTACATAGGTATTGTACATGGTATAGGGTATTGTACATAGGTAAAGTACTATGTTTGCAATGCGTTTGGCCCAACAACGTCTCCAGCCAAACTAGCTAAACCACAGTTGTGTTGGAACGATGAAATAGTTGTGCCGCGCGCCGCCAGCTACATACGTAATTATAGTATTGGCTTCATGTTCCATGCTACGGCCGTTTTGGTCCCAATCGGGGGCCCCTCTAAATGCATGCAAAAGTTCAGATGTCTTTCTTCTTTTCCTTCTCGACTTTCTCTTCGTTTTCTTTTATTTCCTTTTTTTCACAGACAGGGCCTCCGATCGTGGGCCTGGGCCCTCGGATTGGGGGCCCCTTTCCTTTTACATCGAATCTACGGGGGCGGGCCCCAGATTGGGACAAAAACGGCCTTAGCATGGAACACGGATGCCAATACTACAGTAGCTGGCTCTCTCTTGGTTGTGCTTTATTCGAAGGTATGTATGTACGTGTAGGTGGTAGCTGATGTGTATACATACATACATTATTAGCACCACCCACACCGAATAACCTGTTAGCACTGTACAGTACGAGGTCACCCGATATTATACTACTGTCTTGCTTGTTTCTTCGCACTGAGCGCTCGAAATCATGCGGGGACAAGTCGCGCTAATTAGACACGTATCAGTTCTTCTATTCATTTACTGCTATTTCGAAGGAGCAGTAGCCAGTGGAAATTTCATAACAGCAAGACGACGAAGACGGCAGCTAATGCCGGATGAACCAATAAGGTTGGAATACACGAAGAACGTTACGTACAACGTGTGCACGCACACGCAGTGCAGTGCAACATACTGGACCGGCAGACAGGTGCAAGCAGAGTTTGCCTTGCGACTTTTTTAGCGACGACAAATGCTTTTCAAGCTGCATGGATGAGTGGGATATTCAGAAAACTTGGAGTAAGCTGGAGGACATGTCGAGAAACATGGACGCCTTTGACTCCACAGCTTTCGAGGAGGCGTGCAGGTACATACATGAATTACATAGGTACACTGGTACACATACGTACGTACCCTGCCGGTCATCTCCCACCCAGCTAATGGATCTGAAGCAAAGCAAGCAAGCATCGTCTCTGTTTTCTTTCAGTTCCTACATGAGCGGACGAAGCTGTCTGAAAAGCTGTCCGTTCTCACCTGCCAAGAAATCCGTACAGACCATCATTGGAAAGCCATTGGACTTTTTATGCATATCGCACAAAGACGGTAGAAAACTTTGAGAAAGAATACGAACAAACACCCATACTTGTGTAGTACTGTAATGTTCCGTATATAGCCCCCTCGATATAACCCCACTCGTGTACAGCCTTATAGCCCCTATTGCGAACAGCGAAAAGCAAGTAAAATCAAGTGTTTTCGCGCTAAACAGCGTTTTTGAGGTGTTTTGATGCATAGAAGTTCGTCTGTTTGGAACAGTTCTGATCACTTTGCCGGTGCATCTCTTCGAAAAAATTTTTTAGTAACAAAAAATTGCACAGTTTTTCAAGTTGGCATAGTTGCATTTTTTGACTGGAGCTTGAAAACGTGCCAAATAACCACCATAAACGAGTTCAGGAAGCCAAAAACCTACTTTTGGTACAAATGTAAAATGTACTCGTGTACTGCCCCCTCGTGTATAACCCCTCATCATCACTCTTTCTTTCGATTTCACTATTTCAGAAGATTCTGCTCTCAAAAAATTTGGAAAAAATGTATTTGCCTTCAAAATTTTGAGGGTTTACATTACAGTGTACGTGTATACATTATTTATATTTTGTTGAAGAGTTTCTGACGCACACTCCCTGCTACAAGCGAATCGATTCATTGTTGGACGAGCAATGCGATGTGGAATGCGGCACCACGGATGCGCAACTGGAAAAGATGGAACGAGATATGGAACTGGCGGATTTGCTTGGCCAGCTCAACAAGGTCAACGTTATCCTGAGAAAAATCTGCAGGTAATGTACCTACAGCATGAGTGCATTGCAACAGCACTATGCATACCGTACGTAGAGTACCACCACGCGCCAGCGGAGACGTATGTATGTATGTATGTATGTATGTATGTATGTATGTATGTATGTATGTATGTATGTATGTATGTATGTATGTATGTATGTATGTATGTATGTGTGTATGTATGTACGTACGTATGTCAGCTATGGTTCCATCGGAGAACTCTGAAGCTGCGCCATCCTCATGTGGGATGGCATCCCCATCAACCAATGTACGGTATGTATGTATTGTATGTAAGTAGGTACCGTTTCCGCTTTGTTTACCTATTTTGCAGGTTTCTTACTTGCGACCTGTCTTGTTCCGGTCCAATAATTGCGGACGAGTGCGATAGGGGCGGTAGCTCAGGCGGGAAGGCGGCCGACTTCTGGCTCCAATTCAGCCAAGTTACGTTCGGCGGACTCGAATCCATGCTGGAAAAAGCGGACGAGCTGGATTTTTGGCCCGATGAGTGCGCAGATTTGGCCCACGGACGTGTCGGAGCTTCTCAAAATAATTTTAATACGGCCACCACCGTCATTATGAGCGATTGTAGATTATATTTTGTGTTGGTGATCTTTCTGGTATGGAGTCTCGCGAACATGATACAGGCTTTTCGTTGACTGATAATAATTAATTATTCATAAAGTTATGATTTTTGGGCAGACTTTCAGTCCAGATTGTAAACTTTCCACATACATACTGTACGAAAGGTCTCACATGATAGTTTGGAGCCAACTTTGAGGCTTCGTCGTAGCCGCTGTACGCAAGGTAAAAGTGATCCGTCATAATTTGACTAAAGTATCGTTCTTCCTCTACACGTACACCAAACTGCAGCGCCAAAGCTCCTGTATTCGGCGCAGTACGACACGCCAAAGAACACCATAAAAACCATGCGATTTGTTCCGAAGGAACCGCTGGGTATTTTTCAACATCAGGCATACCGTTGAACGCGTCTTTACGAGAGGAATCGATCGGTACCTTCGGCGCCTCTCTACGTTGCCTCTACGCAAAGTTATCCATAAAAAACGTGTTTGAAAAAGTTAGCGTTTCAATCAGGAATAGCGCTACAGATAGAGCGTTTCAAGAGGCGCTATATGGCGCGTCAAAGAGATCGTGTAACAAGCTATCCATCGGTATCTTGATCTCCTCTCAACTCGCTATCGTTGGCTCAGGAGAGACCTGGGAAATATTCTAGGAGTCCATGCATTTTAGTACGTAGACGACTGCAAACGAGCGACCACAGAGCGCGGCGCGTGGGCTGGAGCGGAAACAGCGAGCTGAAACGAAGAAGACGGATGAAAACAACTGGAATTTGGATTGTACGAGTAAGAGTTGTACAACTACACGCAGTAGTCCATATGGGCTGGTAGTCTAGGAGTCCACGGCTCAGAGAACTGCCGTGTGAGACCTTAAAATAGGGTATGTAATTTTTAGTACCGTATTTACCTGTGCATAGCCCCCCCCTATGCATAGCCCCCCCCCCTATGCATAGCCCCATATTGGCAAAACATAAAAAATGCCCTATGCATAGCCCCCCCTTATGCATAGCCCCATATGTACTGTAGGGTACCTGAACCTACCTACATAAGCTGGTCATAACCTACACATAGGCACTCCCACACCAAGCTAAGATGTCTATAAGCCTGCTTGGGCGTGTATTGTACTAGAATAACCCTGGTTTGACCTCAATTATGCCCTAAATCACGTGCTTTTGGCCTGAAAAATATGCCTCTGCGCACCTCTCAAAAACATAAAAAATGTCCTATGCATATCCCCCCCCTATGCATAGCCCCCCCCTATGCATAGCCCCATATAGGACCTCTCAATTTTTGCATAGCCCCATGGGGCTATGCACAGGTAAATACGGTAGATGTGCAAGGTACATCGTATACGTACGTAAGTACAAAGTACCTATAGACTACTGTAATGCAAATCCGCAGGCATTCAATGGCAACATGTTCAAGCACGCTCATCTCATCTGCTTGCGCTTCGGCAAGGATTATTTCGCACGGGAGTTGCCGTCGGTCGCAGAGGACAACGGTGGCGGCCCCCGATTTGATCTTGCTTTTGGGGTGCAGCAGTTGGTGGATGATGGCATAGTGGAGACTGCAAGCGAAGAAAGGAGAGTTAACCAGCTCCAATATGCTCCGGACCGCTCAGACCGCGGTCTGACCGTGGTCCGACCGTGGGCCGACCGCGGTCCGACCGCGGTCCGCCCGGAAGCGGAAGGAAGCGTCGGGGGTCATACTAAAAGGCGGACACGGACACGGACGCAGACTGTGTACTAAAAGGCGGACCGCGGTCAGACCGCGGTCGGACCGCACCGCGGTCGGACCACGGTCGGACCATGGTCGGACCGCGGTCAGACCACGGTCGGACCATGGTCGGACCGCGGTCTGAGCGGTCCAGGGCATATTGGAGCTGGTTAAAGGGAGGATCTGGCGGGAATTTAGTATGGGAAGGGCAAATTTCACATTTTTGAGATTTGAGGGGCCTATCCTATGTAAAATTCCATTTTCTTTCGATCTAACCCCACATTCTGGAGCCGATTTTGCCTCTGTGAGGCGGGGCCCCCGGTAGGTAGGCGATTTGGCAACAAATTTGCCTATTTAGAGCTTTGTAAATGGGGCGCCGCCACCCAGAGGCCAAATCGGCTCCAGAACAGGGGGTTAGATCGAAAGAGGATGCGATTTTTTATCGGTAGGTGCTTTCAAAAGTTAAAAATTCGAAATTTGCCTCCCCATAGAAACTTTCCCGCCAGATCCCCCCTTTAAGAGAACGGTGGACACCGGAGTGTAACTGGAGACTGGACTCTCTCATGGCGCGTTCACCAGACGTCCGTACGGACGTACGTCCGACGCATCTACATACATGAATCGTGTACTCCTAAATACGTCGGACGATCTAGGACTACATGCTTCATGTATGTAGATACGTCGGACGTACGTCCGTACGGACGTCTGGTGAACGCGCCATCATCCAACAAGGAATGGAACTTGTGACGAAGGCAGAAAGCCTGAAGGAAGCTGGGTACCTCTGTTTCTGTGGAATGCGTGAATGTGGCAGCGCGTTGCGTTTGTTTGTTTCCCCTTTATACTCATGATTATGTGAGCCAGCTGTTGAGTCCTACATTTTGTCATGAGTGCCACGCAGCCAGGAAGTAACGGATCCCACTGACATGATGGTGAACTGTGACAACTGCCTGCCAGTTATTCATTATACAGGGTGTTCCATTTGGATATGATACGTCGTTCGCGGTTATAACTTGGGAACCAGAAAGAGGTTGCAAATACCCAAGAATATGCCTAACCTTGTCCCAAAAAATTTCGTCGATTACGAAATCCTTGGTTGAATTGTTATTTGACGCGTCATGCGTGTACTATTTTGAGCCAGATTTGGGAGCGATAAAAAATAACAATAATATCAAAAATATATAATTCTTGTTAGGGGAAGAATGGCCTACGTAGTGAAAAGAAACGAAGCAATCCCTGACTCGTTTTGGCCCCAATAAATTGGATCCCAATTTATTGGATATTACGAAACCAATTTATTGGATATCCAATTTATCCAATTTATTGGACATGGAATCCCCAATAAAAAGTTTTCGTAATATCCAATAAATTGGATATCCAATTGGATATTACGAAACCTTTTTATTGGGGATTTCATGTCCAATAAATTGGGATCCAATTTATTGGGGCCAAAACGAGTCAGGGATTGCTTCGTTTCTTTTCACTACGTAAACTAGACGGCAGGAGCAAGACTTCATCGATCACCACGCCTCTAGCGGTTTAAAACGAAACACTTTTCTTATTTTCGCTGCGCAATTTTTCCCGTTTTTTTTCGCAAGCAACAAGAGTTATCGATACAGAATTGTGCAGAATAACTTATACTTTCATGCCTCCTTCCATCAAGCCCAACATTAGTTACTCAGCTTATTTGTTCCATCGCAAACACCCTAGGTCGTTGCCGCACTTGTTGAAACAGCCTTTTCTTGAAAACCGGACCTGCCAGCATTTGAATTTCCTATTTGTTCTTTTCCATGTATTCCTATTCTCATCCAAGGCGTGCGTGCTCTAGGTGTTCATGTAACGTTTCTGTCGCTTCGTCGCTTCTTTTTCCATGCTTCTCGCGTTGTCGCCAGATGGCGTGGTGAGCGATGAAATCTTATTCCTGCCGTCTAGTTTAGGCCATTCTTCCCCTAACAAGAATTATATATTTTTGATAATATGGACTATGCACGCAGCACGGGTTGCAATACTTGTATACATATGCCACAAAGCCACAAAAAAGCCACAAAGCAATGTTGACATACATAATAACAGCGTTAGCTGTATGGCAGCCAAAAAGGTAATAACTAATACGCAACCAAAACAACCAACAACCAAAACACCCAAATCGCACCCAACGTGGACTTCTTGAAAATAGGATCTGCCTAAATGGCGCATACAAACAAAGTGGCGCAACAGACATTGTCGAAACAACAAATGGGTCCGGTAGCATGAAAATATTTGATCCAGCGTTTGCAATAGGGTAATACGGGGTAATTTGGAATATCTACTATGTCAGTGCAAAAGGACCCAGGGAGCTGGGTGGTGCATGGTAATATCTACTTTGCACAGGCACATGGACAGACTTAGGCTAAGGCTGAGGCTGAGGCTGAGGTCTACCCCTCTGAATCCAATGCCTAAGCCTCAGCCTGAGCTGAAGTCTGCCCAAGCGCCTGCGCAAGACATATATTGCCATTCACCACCAAGCTCTCAGTGCCCAGTAACTTCAACACCTGGAATTGCATTCATATTTTCTATGCTAATTCATGCTATTTTGTTTGAACATTGGAAGTTTTCCATTTTTTCTGTCACTCTAGACTACACTACTGTTACTGCATGTGTTGGACCAACTGTCCCCACACTACCCCACAATTTTGATAAGTGCATATTGATTGATTGATCATGGTTCTTGATTGATTGCACTCGCAACGCAACTAGTGTGTCATTTAGGCGGAGCTATTTTTTAGGAAGTCCACGTTGGTTGTTTTGGTTGTTGGTTCATGGACGACTGAAGAAATGTGGTTCTTGCCTATGGACTGGAAAATGGCGCGCTTTCAAATATTTTTTGTACGCAAGCATGGCTAATACGCAAAAGTACCCGTATGTTTTGCGTGTGTCGGGTTGGGTTACTTCCAGTCTTTGACTTGTTTTCTGAAGAAAAGGATGTGAAATACTTTGAAACTTATGTTTTATGAACAGGAGGAAAGCTCTTCATCTTTTCTTTGTACACTGAGGAGATAGGGTACCATGGGGTAAAGTCGGCCACCTAAGCAGATCTCAGGTACCAGTAGCTGGAAACATAGCAAGTACATAGTACACCATAAGATATGTCTATTGAAAGTTGGCCACCTATGAATCCAGTACTGCGGGGTAAAGTCGGCCAGCTATAAGAACTAACTTGATTCTCAAGCATATTTTTGAGACTGTTGGGGCAAATTTCAGGGTGAGCCCAGTGGCAAGAGAGGCAGAACACGTTGCCAAACTTGATCAGCTTGCTAATTGCTAGACAATCAACTCAAACTAGGAAGAACCTCACTGACGTTACAGTGTTGCAGTATCCTTCAGTACTGGGAGGTAAAATCGGCCAGCCAACTTTTCCCATCCTTCAGTACAGGCGTTAGGTGGCCGAAATTACCCCACTAAGTACTGAAACTGTTTTTTGCTATATCTCTAGTCCCAGTGGGGCGAATTGGTTGAAACTTCGTCTGGGGGGTGGGGTAGGGTACGACGCCCCCTTGCCCCACTTACAGGGTGTTCATATATAATGTACAGGGTGTTTTTGCGCAATGTCTAAAGTTTGGTCATTTTTGGCCTCTTTTTGAAAAACGTAACCCATGAGCTTGCTGTAGCTCAATAGCTCATTTGAAAGAAGATAGTTCAAGGAATCGAGTGATATCCAGCATGTCTCAATCGGTTGCAACGTTGCCAAGATATACTGGTTTGAAGCTTAGGTGGCTGAAATTTCCCATGGCTGACTTTACCCCATGGTACCCTATTTTGATGGTTTCTTTATAAATTCTGCTCTATATTTCGAAGAGGCCGTGTACATAAGATGCTTTCTGTCTTGATAGTTGGCAACCCTAGGCCAGTTGTTACTTTTGAAACTTGGTGTTGTTTGTAACTGTTGTGTGTACCCATGGTAGTGTGTTCACAGTAATATTTGTGCATAGCTGTGTTAGTAAATTGCTGGAAATAACCTGAAATAAGCGTAAAAAAGTGCACAAAAGCTACTTCTGCTTGAAACAACCCCAACAGCTCTTGTCTCATCTAAATACCACGGTACTGAACACTGTGCCACGGAACGACTTTGGCCATGCTTGCGTACACGGCCGAAAAACTTTCCAGTCCATAGGCAAGAACCACATTTCTTCAGTCGTCCATGGTTGGTTGTTTTGGTTGCGTATTAGTTAATACCGCCAAAAAATCATTTTTTTTGAAAAATCCTGCGACCTGTTGACCGAATAGCTACGGCTACATGTTGTGTGCTTTTGCAGGCTTTTGCTGTATGAAAATGAAGCGGAGAAGGTTGAAGATTGTCTCTGTGATCAAAGTAAAAGCAGAGGACACAACGGATCGTTCGCATTTCGAGCAGGAGCAAAGAAAATGTGGAGGTTATGTTAGCGGTGCTTATGGGTCATATCTTTATACTTGTTGGAGGTTTATTCACGTTTGACCCATGGGTCAGACGCATATGGATTTTCTGGATTGCTTTTAGGCGGTCGTTTTGCTTCTTTTCTTTCACGTGATTTGCTCTACCTGGGTATTCTTCTTGCTGGTTCACTGTGTACTCTGCCATCTTCTGCTCTGTACAGGCAAACGTAAGTATGTTGGTACATTACATACCATTTTTATCTACGTCACAAAATTGCATCAACATACGAAACGAACGTACAATTAGTTGGAAGGGTACACTTGTGACTTACGTGCGTATTCTATGCTATGGACTCTACATACTCCTGTATTTGTGATGCATGATTACTGCTTGAAGGAAATCTGAAATGGAAATGCTCGAAGCCGTCTCTCATTACCGAAATCTCACGTTCTTCCTGTTTTCGGATCCTCCTTTGATCGCTCAATTGCTCACATTAGCAGGTACTGTATTCGCCTCTCCCGATAAGTGTGTGCGTGGATCTCAACATGTACCTGGCAGAAGGGTGCAGTATTTATCAACAACTAAAACCGCCACTTTGTTTTTGCTTGCCCTTGCGAATGTAGTTATTTTTTGTAAAAGTTTACAAAGTGGCGGTTTTGGTTGTTGATAAATACTGCACCCTTCTGCCAGGTACATCTTGAGATCCACGCACACTCTTATCGGGAGAGGCGAATAATAGGCTACTTACGTAGAGTACATACGTAGTGAGCAATAAAAGACTGGACAACAATTCGCACTGCACTTGCATTTTTATTTTTACGCAGTGCGACAATTGCCTTTCGTTTGATTATATTGCGCAGGTGATGTTCGGAGCGGGGGGAGTGACGACCTGAAAATGCTTCGTCGGCTCAGCTCCTCGCTGTCTGTGCTGACTATTCCTGCTGTTTTCGTTATTGTTAGACAGCTTGGCGCATCCAGCATTGTCGCACTACTAGGAAGCAGTCTTATTCTAATCGGTATGATGGTAGGGTAGCGTGGGGTAAAACCGCCCAAGGGGGAAATGCGCCCACTATGGCCCATATAGCCATTTAGGCTATATGGCTTTAATGTCCACAGGCTTGCCGGTAGAATTTTACTGACACACAGCCAGCATTGAACAACGTACATACATACTTCACATACGTACGTACACACACCGTGCATACAATCATCCACCCAACCTCCTCATGTCTTGACTCGCTTCGACTCGTCTCCATGCATTCAGCCCGTAATCCCACCGGACATGCTCACAGCCTGGCCGCTGAAGGAGCTGGTAGCCGCGCCTTTGCCTTGGCCTTGGCCCGCCTCGACCATCTCCCGCCCCGCCACCAGCCATCCCGTCCTGGCCATGAACCGTGGCGCCTTCCCCCGTGCTCCCGCCGCTTCTCTCTTGCCCAGCAGACAGAAGAGAACTGGAGCCGCCGCGAGCCCATTCGGGCTTAGACCAATCTGGTCTGTTACTACGCTGATGATGTTGGGATGTCGTTGTAGATCGCAGTTCTTCTCTACCACCACCACCACCCAAAATACCAACTCGGTGAGCGCCCAGTGTCGTGGTTGTAGCTAGGTCAGCAGTTCTGTTGAAATAGGACGCAGTCTCATCACCACCTTGCCAGTGCCCATGTGCAGGCTTCGCAGTACCAGACACAAGGCCATTGCGTTTGCCGGTGGCAGCACCAGGCCCGCAGCCTGAGATACCCATGACACCGCCATCTGATGCTGATGAGAGCTCTCTGAAAAACACTGCAGTAAACAACCCAACTGGCAGGGGGGTAGGGGAGCGGGAAGCCCCCGGCACCAGCGAATAAAAACGATCCCACTGCGCTCGCGAAATGGCATCTGCCACTTCATTCTCCACTCCAGGAATGTGCACAGCCGTCACCCTACAGTCCCAGCCAGCACACAAGAAGAACAGCACATGTAGTAACGCGCTCATGGCGGGGGAGCGAGACTTATTACTTGCCAGTACATGCACAGCAGTGGCCGAGTCGACGTGGAATTTGATCTTCTTCCCCCTCCATAGATGGCCCCAAGTTGCCACGGTGGCCACCACTGCAAACAACTCTTTGAAGGGGATGGATTGACGATAGAACCACCCGTCGAACTGCGCATACACCCACTGTCCATTACAGAATGCACCACAAGCCTCCGCTGACGCGTCTGTTGAGAGACACAGGTCTGCATCCATTGTCCACTGATAGTCCGGAAAGATCGAGCAGCCATTCCAAACAGGGAGGAAGCAACGCCACCAGGTCATGTCCATCTGAAATTCTGAGCTCAGACCTAATGGTGTGTCGTAATCTGTGCACGCTTTGCACAGATCGATCATGCGGCGCAGAAAGGGCCGACCTGCCCAACACACCAACATCACATGATGCAGCTTGCCCAATAGTGATGAAATATCGCGTTTCGTGGCCACAGTACGCACTGACCACTCCTCGAGCAAAGCCATCAAGTCGGCAAGGCGCTTTCGATCGATACGCAATTCTTGGGCCACAGAATCGATCTCAATACCGTATTTACCTGTGCATAGCCCCCCCCCTATGCATAGCCCCCCCCCCCCCCCCCCTATGCATAGCCCCATATTGGCAAAACATAAAAAATGCCCTATGCATAGCCCCCCTTATGCATAACCCCATATGTACTGTAGGGTACCTGAACCTACCTACATAAGCTGGTCATAACCTACACATAGGCACTCCCACACCAAGCTAAGATGCCTATAAGCCTGCTTGGGCGTGTATTGTACTAGAATAACCCTGGTTTGACCTCAATTATGCCCTAAATAACGTGCTTTTGGCCTAAAAAATATGCCTCTGCGCACCTCTCAAAAACATAAAAAATGCCCTATGCATATCCCCCCCCTATGCATAGCCCCCCCCTATGCATAGCCCCATATAGGACCTCTCAATTTTTGCATAGCCCCATGGGGCTATGCACAGGTAAATACGGTACCCAATAGAACTATGCACTGGGTAGGCCCTTCCGTCTTCTCCGGTTGGAGGCGAAAGCCCAGCTCCGCCGCCATCACCATTACAATACGCACATACTCGCGACACCCTTCCTCCGTCGAATGCACCACGAAAAAATCGTCCAAGTAGTTGTACATATTTGCAACTCCACGGGCCTTACAAATGTCGCGAAAAACGTTGGAGAAAGCTTGGAATATGGCGCAGGAAGAGCGCAGCCCGAATGGAAGAGTTACATCCAGGAAGTATTCGCGTCCACCACCAGGATGATCCACATGCAGACCCAAGTAGTGCCATTGGTCCGGGCGAACAACAATGTGTTTGTAGGCGTCCTTGAAGTCCAGCTTAGCCATGAATGCACCCTTGCCACACTTTCGCACCATGTCCACTGCAATATCGAACTGCAGATACTGTACAGAAGCAGCTGAATCGGGGTGGATAAGTTCGTTCACAGCTTTTCCCACTGGCGCAGACAAATTATGGATCACTCGAATCCTCTCTGGCAGCCCAGGAGCAGCTGGCTTCTTCGGAATCACAGCGAGCGGCGAACAAACAAAATCGGATACAGGAGGGCGGCTGAACGGACCCAACTTGGAACCAGCAGCTACATCGGCTTCAACCACCTCGCGCAGACGAGCAGCCTCCAGTTGAGCCGAGGGGGAATTTCTGCAACGATGTGGCGGCAGTTGTAAAAAGGCGGACGTAGGATCCACAGCTGTTGCACATGTGGCAATGTTGCCTTCGTCCATATTATGGACATCAGCTGATGATGATTTTGCCCTTCGGCATACGCCAATATTGGCGCCTTCACGAATAGTACACAGAATAAAATCCGCCGCTTCTTGGTCTGACCAATCAGCAAGAGCTGCTTCAAATGCTGCCAGCTTGAGAGGATGACGCACATGGAGCATGGAACCATCACGAGCCCGCAGCTCAAAACATGACGCAGTAGGCACAAACACAGCAGCATCAGGGTTCAAGGCATGAGGTATTGATACGAGAGTACCTGAATCAGACGAAACAGAAGCAGTAGCCGAAAAAGATGAGGCCTCATGCTGACTAGCATACACACACCCGCTCGAGTAGCCTGACGAGCGTGTTTGCTCCGGAGCCACTGACGGAAGATTACTACTTGCTGACGGCAGCCGCCTCTCCCTTGGCGACGCCGCCACTGCCACGAAAGGGTTGCTTCACACCAGCAGTTGACGTCTTCTGTGTACAAAAACGCGCCTGGTGTCCCTCCTGGCCACAGTTGTAGCACTTGCCACGGAAGGAGGAAGCAATAGCACCATCCCGTTTGCCGCTGCCTCCTGGACGTCGGTCCGGCTGATAGTTCTGAGCCATCGTGATAAAATGCTGCGGAATATTGGAGTAATCGTACTTTCCAGCCTGGACTTTCGACGCACGCAGGTTGTTGAAGAGGAGATGCAGCGCAGGAATCGATATGCGGCCTTGGTAGTAAAGCGTGTCCCGGATCAGGTGCATACAGTCTGCCATCTCAGCAAACGCCAACTTGCCGCCCAGGAATAGAATATTCAGGTAGTTCTCCACAGGACCAAAGAATGCACTCATATTGCTGCCGATATCCGCTCCCTCGTCATGCGAGAGGGTAAGGCCATTGGCCTGAAAAAGCTTCACCGTTTTGGGCACACCAACTTGCCCCGGCGCCAACTGCTTCAACTCAACCGGGATGGCTGGGCTGTGCGCCAAAACCTTTTTCACCAAGCCGAGATTAGCAGCTGCTGGATTGGAAGCAGCAGGCAGCTTGCGGAGCACGTCCAACGCCAGTGTTTCCAGTGCAGGATCACTAACAACAGTCTCACACACACCCCCAGCAGTACTGCCAGCATGGTCAAGCAATAACGTACCTGGTACTGAGGCATCAATAGCAGAAGCTGCGGCAGACGGAAGGGTGGCAGATGAGGCGACCGTATTCTTGTCCTTCTCCAAAACAGCCATACGATGTACAAGGGCAGTGAGAGTACACGTATGCTCCGCGAGAGTCTTAGACTGCTCTGTCTGTTTGCACTGCACATCAATCACCGCCGTCTGTTGTTCCTTGAGGTTATGCCGCAGCGCTTCCACATCACTACTCAAAGCACCCACGCTGTCACCCACAGTATGTACATCAGCTCTAATCTCTCTATGCACCTGTTGTACCTGACCTGAGATTGTCTTCTGCATCTCCTACATAGCGCATAGCAGATCAGACGAGGCGGTGCCAATGTTGGCCAAAGGCACATCGTGCCCAGCAGCTACCTCCTGCGCCTCGGCGAATAGGCGTTTTCCCTCCTCCAAATCGGCGCAGATAGCGTGCTTGAGAGGAAGCGTCGCCTCCACCACCATATGCGCATCATCTCCATCATCCTCTTCCGCCCAGCGAACGTGAAAGACGGTGGCAGTATCGTAAGTCAAACGAGCGGATGGATCGAGAGTAAAAGCAAACACAGGGTTGGAAATGCTCTTCAAAATCGCCTTTGCAATATCGGCAGAACCCACAAGTCCGTAGAAATGCAGAAGCGCCGCATCCTCCTTCACCATCCGGTGGTAGGCCTTCAAAAACTGGTCGGGCGTAGTGGTAGGCGAGAATTCTTTGCCGTTCTGATGGCGAATACGCAGAGCTTTCCCAAGAGCAGGATAGTCGGGTTTGCAATGCGGGCGAGCCAACGCGACAGTCCAAATCTTCTTTTCTCCATCTGACACAGGAAGAAGCAGCCATTTTAGCCTCTCCTCCACGAAATCGTCCTCGGACATAGTAAATGAGCAAGATAAGCTGATGAGACAGATCAAAATGACATAAAAAACGCCTTTTCACTCTCAAAAAACAGCTAATGCGACTGAAACTTCCGCAACCTACGTTGCCAACCTTTCCTGCAGAAGAAACGTCTTCTTTTTTCCTCCGGCGCGGCAAGACTGCGCGGCGTAAGGGAGGAGATGGAATTATTACACGCACACCTGTACGTAGTTACAGCCAGCTTCCCATTAAAGTGATTTATCCCCATTCAAAACATGGCTCTCTAAAATGTTATCTCGAGTAACTGCTGCCTCTGTTTCTTTCGTTCCTAGCTATAACTTGACAACCTAGGCCTGATGGGGGTTAAAGCGCCATAGGTGGGCGGATTTCCGTGGGCGGTTTTACCCCCACGCTACCCTTCTTTGTTATGTTGTCAATTGCCGGGCATTCTCATGACTTTCGTAATGTACGATACATCTACATCGCTGCTGCGCTCGTATTTTTTAGATGCCAGTTTTCTGCCAACCGCAACGTTCTTCCCTGCTGATTCTACTCAGATGTTTGTGGAATTTGTAACGGTGCTTCTGTTCTTGTCTTCTGAATGGTACAGCACTGATTTACCGCAAGAAACTCTTCCCATATTGCACAGGACGAGTTTTTGGACCTGTTGCAGGAAGAATGTTTCTGCCTTTCGAATGACCTGTTTGGGAATCTTGATTGGCTTATCTGTGAGGTGCCTTTCGTGTTTCTTACTTCTTGTATGGAAGGTTCTGGTTCTAGGCCTTTTGCACACGTTGGCTGCTAGTTAGCGTAGCATACTTTTCAACCAGGTACCGCCATTTTGCCAACTACCGTATTTTTGGGTGTATAGCCCCATGGGGGTATACAAAAATCGAGAGGTCTGATGGGGGTTATACACTGGGGGGATATACAATGGGGGGGGGGGGGGGATAAATATGGGACAAAATTTATGTTTTTGAGAGGTGTGTAGAGGCATGTTTTTGAGGTCAAAAGTATGTGTTTTAGGGCGTAATCGCGGTCAAAACAGGATTATTCTAGTACAAGACATGCTCAGTCAAGCTTACAGGCATAGTAACTTGGTGTAGGAGTAGCTATTGGTAGCTTATGACCAGCTTAGATAGGTAGGCTAGGTACCTTCCAGTACATGGGGGGTTATACACCAGGGGGGATATACACTGGGCAAAATTTGTGTTTTGCCAATGGGGGGTTATACACTGGGGGGATATACAATGGGGGGATATACCCCCAAAAATACGGTACCACCCCGCTAACTACGTAGCAGGTACTAATTGTGCGAGAAGCCTAGTGCTAGTGCGTTGTTGACTCCTCCGACACTGGGAAGTGTATTTTCTGTGGTTGCTGTATTTTTTCAGCATCAAGTTCTCATCGTACACTCTCTGTTTGGTGCTATTGCTCAATTGCTTTCATTCTACCTGGGAACTGTTGGCCGATAGAACAGTATCAATGGTGAGGCTACGTGTACAGTACATCATTCAGTGCACCACCATGTATGTGTATGCTGCGCAGTTTTCTAAATTGGATTCGATAATTCTACTTTTTAGTCAGCTATCGCATGGAAATTTGTGGTTTCTGTTTGGTCACTGCTTTGCGTCCCCGTACTCATCTACTGCTTCGTAGTGTGGCTGCATTTTCAATGGTGCGTCAAGGCGGGAACACAAACGAAACAGTTCTCTTCGGAGTTTCAGGCATCTTTTGAGGTAATATTAGTTTTGTGCCACGCCATTTCAGTTTCATGTTTACGATTTGTAAGAGGTGAGGTCGCAATATCTTATCTATCGGATCCGGGTGTTGGCAGTGCATTGTGCGTCGCACACTGCACTTCCAATACGTGCGTGCAGTCAATTCATCCAATGATTTGCTGCCACTGCGTATAAATACTGATAAGGAAGAAACCGGCCTGATCTATTGGTCCAAAGCTGTACAACGCATATGCCAAATTCTAAACACAGAGTCTCTTCGCCACGGTAGCAGTGCGTCAACCGCGCTACGTCCGGCCTGGGTCCAGAGTGACGCTGCGCAACGTCGGCTCGTCGCGTCCGTGCTGGCTCTACTCGGACCACACTCTGTACCCACCCATCTACAGCGAAGATGAGCGCGGGTCTAGCGGCCAGCAGATGGTCAGCTGTTTTCCGCGAAAGCACTACAACAATTGGTGGTTTCTTCAGCCTCAGCAGCCTGATCGCTCCAGCAATACGGGTGATTCCGTCGAGGTAACGACAATTTATTGATTCCGCCGAGGTAGCGATAATGAGACTGGTTCAAATCAGAACGGCTATAATCTAGCCAATAGCAGTTGGCACCTGGACTCAAGGCGAGTTGCGTAGTTTTTGCATGTGCTTCTGCTAAATAGGAGTACACAAAGCATGGACAGAAATCCGCGTTTGTAAATCTATTTTACGCAACGCGCCTTGAGTCCAAGTGCCAACTACTATTGGCCAGACTATAGATGTATGTATAGGTGCGAGGTTATGAATAGTTCACACTTGTATTCGCTAGTTGCGCTATGAGTTATGGTTGGTCTCGATTTACCTTTATTTAAAACTTTTTTCACTGCTTTTTTACACTGAAACCACCAATAATTCTAAGCCTAACAATTGGCCGTTACTTTTGTCGGTACACCTATGCAAGGCTGAAGCACCAGGTATTGTATACATTACTGTTCAGGAACAGGATGATGAGACGATAGTTGCGCGGTCGAGCTATAAGCTGCAGTTAATTCACGGCGCCACTAGACGCCTGCTGCACAGTCACAATGTGGCTGCGCCTAAGTCGCCGCAATCTCAGGAAGTCAGCTGTTACGTTCAGTTCCCGCACTCTTCATCTACTCCAGTGGACCCCGTTTGGAGAATTGTAAGGCAGACAGAACTCTTTACTTGTCTTTCCTTTTCTCTACAAGGAGTCTTTGTCTTCATGTGTTGGACAAGCTGCCCTCAAACGTATCGAGGCTGCCAACAGTGTGGATTTTTCGCAGACATCTAAAACAGTAGTCCACGTTTACGTGTTGAAGTACGTTGTGTGGGCGTCCACCAAAAGGACGGCAAGTAGCCAAGCGGCGACTGAAAGCATATACGGTAGCCTACTTCAGCTACACGTAAACAAACATGGACTACTTATATGAGATGTCTGCGGAAAATCCATACTGGTGGCAGCCTCGATGCGTTCCATGGTAGGCAAGTTATTTCACAGGAATTTCTTGACGGGAATGATGGCTCGGGGCGATGGGAGGCGCTGAGTACCAAGTTCCGTCTCGTTCACGCGTCCACTGGTGCCAGTTTGAGGGTGACTGGGAAGCAGCTGGCATCTACTTGGACTCAGTCAGACCAACTGGAAGTGGTGGCGGACAGGCAGGAGGGATGGAATGTCTGGAATGTCGAGGAGCATAAAGCAGGTACTGTGCCAGCCAGTGCGTGCGTGCGCGGGCGGGATATCTATTCGCCTCTCCCGATAAGAGTGTGCGTGGATCTCAAGATGTACCTGGCAGAACGGTGCAGTATTTATCAACAACCAAAACCGCCACTTTGTAAACTTTTACAAAAAATAACTACATTTGCAAGGGCAAGCAAAAACAAAGTGGCGGTTTTGGTTGTTGATAAATACTGCACCCTTCTGCCAGGTACATGTTGAGATCCACGCACACTCTTATCGGGAGAGGTGAATAAGTGATATGCTCACATTGATTGGAGGGGCATTCAGGTAGGTATTTACTTTGTCAGTGTACGCCCGAGCGAACATCATTGTACTGTACTTCCCGGCCTGCAAAAATTAGAGGTCCTACGTATATGGGGCTATGCATTGGGCATTTTTATGTTTTGCCAATATGAGACTATGCGTTGGGGCTGTTCACCGATAAATAAATACAGGATGCAAACTTTATTTTCAAGCGTGCGCTCCGGTGATTTCATGTCTTTCCTTGCTTCCCCAAGTCTTTGCCACTACACTGCTTACGCACGCACACGTTTTGGTTCAGTTTCAAATTTCTTGTGTGTCTACGCTTGTAGCTGACCTTGCTACAACTGAGGATACCGAAGGCTCGAGCAGTGTTGAAGGGAAGACGCCAATGGCCTTCTGGCGTAAGGCTCTAGAATTTCATGCCAGACGGTGGAGTTTCCCGCCTCAACAGACTGACTATCGGAGGCGAGAGGTGGCCATTGTTGACGCTTTGTTGCATGGTGCTCCGATGGAAATATTGGAGAAAAAGAAGCATGGCCAGCAGGGACGGCACTACGCATTAGAGGTAATACATTCGTGCGTGTACGCACTGTGTGTGTTGGTGGTGGTACGCAGTACAGAGTGTATGTTGAATCATGGACGGCTCAATTCTAAACCGTGCTATGCGGAGAATCGTGAAATTTCGCTGTTCATGGTTGATCAACTGTTGTATGCACACAAGTAGGAGAACTTTAAAGGATGCATAGTAGGTCTACTGGTGTGGCGCAGAACAGTGAGTAGAGTGGAGTAGCTTGCGTGTATGTACTGTAGACACTCAACCCACTTTCAGTGGGGCGCTACAGACGTGAACTCCGAATTCGCTCCGAAATCGGAGCCCTGACTATGCTTCAACATGCAAAATCACCGAGTTCACTCCGAACGCTCTCCGATTTTCGGAACGTGCGTGTGAACAACCGACTTAGGATTTCGAAGACGTGTGAGTCATTGACGTTCGTTTCGGTCAAAACAAAGTCATTCCAAACTCGGAGCGAACTCGGAGCACGTCTGTAGCGCCCCAGTGGAAAGTTTGGAGCTATTTTTGGATCACCATACGAAACGCCATGTTGACCAATATGATGGATAGATCATAGATGTATTGTATGTTGCAGCTCTACGACAGTCATTTTCTACTGCAAAACAGTCTGATCCAATACGTGGTACGATTCGGGACTGTCAACTTTCTGCTCGCTCAATTCTACTTCTTCCTGCATTGTTTTCGCGGACGCGAATTTCGGCGTGATAACAAAAAGACAGGTGACAGTGAATCCACGCTCTTCGACTGTATTATTTGCTGCTTTGTGTAATTGCACCTCCGCATATGCATACCATACGGCTGTGCGTATGCACTGTTAAAGACGTTGCGCAATTATAGCTTAGATCGGTGTTAGAGCGGTTATCAACGTCGTTTCGTCGTCTGAGCGGGAAACTGTCAAAGCGACCACGTTAGCACCGATCTAAGCTTTTGCTAAATACCGCGGGGCCACCTCGCGACCACCCTAGAAAGTGTTGTTAACGCAACTGGTGAATAGTGAAGCCAACGGGAATTATCCTTGGGCTTTTAGTTTTTACCCTTGCTGGGCAGTTTACGTGTACTCCCGAAGAAAAGGAATACAGGAAACATCGACTGTTTTGTAGATTTGAAACTCTCAGTGTGCTCACGCTCAACATCTGTAATTGGTGTCTGGCTTGTACTCATTATCTTCCACGAATTATTCATTACTGACGCCGTCTTCCAAGCTCAACAACTGCACAAGATCTGGATATTATTACTGATTCTCACTTGCATTTTCTTGTCATTCTGCGTTGACTTTGTTTGTTCGTGTCGTATGTTGAATTGGCTGGCGCTGTGAAAAGTAAAGAGCTTTCTTCGATATGTAATCTTGGTAAGCAGTGGTTGACTGAAAGCCGTCAAGCTTCGGTACCCAGCAGCTGTTGTGGGGTTAAATCGGTTCGCATCTTAGAGTGTAGTGTACTAGTAGGGTACTGTGGGGTTAAACCCGGACACGGGGGTAACCCAGGCACCTAAGCTTTTCTGAACTTACCGCTTTCAGCAAATGATGAACATGGTAAATAGCTCAATTGATGGAGGAGACTTCAAGGAATCGTTGTCCGGGTTTACCCCACAGTATCCTGGCTACGTATGTACGTTACCTTCCATGTACTGACTGTCAACGTGTGTTTTGTACGAAACAAGCACGAGATTGGTGCGTGTATTTGCAGTGTGTATGGCAGAAACAAGCGTAAAACCAGAGGAGAAACCTGCAGGTGTACGAAAAACTCTTCTACCTCAAGAAGTGGCTGGAGGGCCGCATGGACTTGGTACGTAACGCGTTCGTGTACGTACATGCATACGCAACTTAGACTTGTTCCCTTATCTATTTTTGGCGTCGGACTATTCCCAATGGACTGTCCCTGTATGAAGGGTTCGCCCTCCATGTATTACCCCGTCCGGATAATAACCCCCAATTTGTTATTCATGTGGAGCACATTGAGCATAGTTTATTGTTCGTTATTTTAATGAGCTAACTACTTAAGTGATGTAGTTTTTTCTGCAGGCGATCCTGATAGTCAAGCTTTGCGTATGGTGGAGAACGCCCACGTGATCAACAAGCGCATGCGAGCAATTGTGAAGACGTTGTGTCAAGAGCAGGAAGACGGTGAGCAGCCTTCTTATGCCATGATTCGAACGAACATGAACCAACATACAGTATGTGTGCATATTGTTGGACTTGCTGTTTGTGTTTGCTGTAGTATTCCGTGCGTGCGTGCGCCAACATCCGTGGGGTTTTTGGTACAAGTGTCGCGCCGAGAGAAGAGCGTCTGCCGATTGTCAAATTGAAAAGTGAGAAGATTCAATCGAATCATATATTTGTACAGCGTCTTACTTGTGACATACAGTTATGAGATAGGTAGATCCATGAGGTACTGTGTGGTAAAACCCAACCTCCTCGCATTGATTGCCGTCTTTCCACGTGAGTAGCCGGGTTTACCCCACCAATAAGAGTGGCCGGATTTGCCCCACTGTACCCTACATGAATATGAATGCACTAGACACATATAACCATGCACGTCCATAATGTACGTACGGTGCATGCATTGCATTCGCAATGGCGGTATCTGCTACACTAGCGTGCCGTGCCGCGAAAAGACGTGGGCTATTTTAATATAATAATTAAAATTATTGCAGGATAAACGATCCTCAGCTTATTCAGCAGTGCACCGAAGAATACCTGCGCGACAGGAACGCGTATCGTCGAACGGGGAAGCCGAAAAAGCAGCGACTTCTAGAAGCCTACTGGGAGCAGAACAAGAATAGTAGTAGTGCGCAATCTTCGCAACAGGATAGCAGCCAGCAGCATCAATAGTAACTCTTTTTCGTCTCTCTTGCCGGCCTACTAGATAGAATGTCGTCCACCGCTCACCGCTGTCCACTTTGCGACGTTTATCTGCCGACGGAGACTGCTGCGACAGCTCACGAGCAGGGTCGTCGACACCGGCGCATGCAGGAGCTGCAGACGGCGAGAGAGGCGCTGGCCCGCCGCTCCGTCTTTCTCTACGGATTCCCCGCGCATTCGCTGACGGAAGCAGACCTCCTGCAGCACTTCCGCTGCTCCCCCGTCTACGGGGAGCCGGCGGCCAGAGTTATCTACGCAGCGGAGAAGGGCACCTTCGCCATCCTGGAATTTGAGCGCGAGGAGAGCGCGCGAAAAGTTTTGGAAGAGCGGAAGTTAAAGGGCGGATCCGGCAAAGATTTTTTCATGTGTAGGCGAGGATCGATTATTAAAGGGGAACTTTGGGCGAATAGTTCGAGGTAAGCCTGCACTGATCATTCGATAGAGCATAAAAAATGCTGCAAAACGCTCCAAGTCCCATCCTTCTACGTTGCGTCGTTCTTGAGTTACAGGCAAAAACATCTGTGAACGGGAAAGTCAGCTTGAGAGCACGTAGCTCGCTAACCATTGCACCGATCGGAATAATTTTGCTACCACCGTGTGCTCCGTTTGGTGTTCTACCTTTTTGTTGTATAAAGTTTTGCTGTACGAGCTACGTGCTCTCAAGCTGAGTTTCCCGTTCACAGATCAGTTTTTGCCTGTAACTCAAGAACGACGCAACGTAGAGGGATGGGACTTGATGCGTTTTGCAGCATTTTTTATGCTCTATCGAATGATCCGTGCAGGCTTACCTCGAACTTTCCGCCCAAAGTTCCCCTTTAACGTTTTCTTTCGGTGAGCATACGCAATGAAGTTCATGTTGATTCAATCCCACCAGCCCCCCCCCCCCCCATTTTGCCTCGCAGAGAAAACCCAGGGCCGTGCGTTTTCACGCCATTATTGCGAAATCCCTTTGCAAGTCGGTTTTCTCTGTGAGTAGGCAAAATCGCAAGGAGACGGGGGGGGGGGGGGAGTCAGCATGAAAAACTGCATTTGTTCACCGAAAGAAAATTTGAAAAATTGTTCCCGGCCTTCACTTTGGCACATCTTTGCCACATCCACCCTTTAATGGTGAACGGACGCGCCGTGTTGGCGAAGCCGCGTGAGGTGAAGTTCGAGGACTTTAAAACGGAGATGGGAGGAGAGGGGAGGCAGCGGATTTTCCACGACGCGGAGTTTCACGCCGAGCTGATGGCGCAGCTTCGAAGTACGACGACGATGACGTCATCGTCGGAGAGCATCGATCGCCTTTGCGATGCCGTCCGCCTTTCGCCGGACGAACGAGCGCGTCGATTGGCTGCGGCGTCGGCCATCGAATCAGCGCTCGCCGACTGTTTCGGCGCCGTCGGCGGTCGACGAATCAGCGTCCGGCCTTTCGGATCCGTCGTCACTGGCTTGGGATTGAAGGGATGCGATTTAGACTTGACGCTTTTCGTTGCTCCAGTGGAAACGGGTAGTGGCGAGTTGCCCTTGCTCAGGTACGGTAAATGAATTTTATTTTAAAGCTGATGTTATTGGCCCGCTACACACGAGATACGAGTGAGTTCTGACCGAACTCGGAGCGAATTCGGTGCAAGCAAACTCGGGAGATTTTACATGTTGAAGAATGGCCAGCGCTCCGATTGGAGATCACGTGTGTAGCGGGCCATTGATAGATCCGATACTGACCATGCGACAAGGGCCGATGGTCAAACGGTCGTCCGGTGTACTGTACTTATACTTATGTACAGATCAACCAGAAACGCCATGCGAGTGAAAACGAGAGGGAGAATGGCGTTCCTGGTTGATCCTAAACTGTTTGTACGTACGTACAGTAGGGTATTGTGGGGTAAACCCGGCCATTGGAAAATCCGGCCGCATATCTCAGCAACCAATGGGCCGATTGAGACAAATACTATATCAGTCGATTTCTTAAACTCTCCTCTTTCAAATGAGCTACCATGTTCAATATTTGCTGAAGCGGCAAGTTCAGAAAAGCTTTGGTGTCCGGGTTTACCCCACAGCACCCTACCTCTGTGTTTGTTTGTTTGTAGATCCAAGGCGAACCTGCTGTCGGTGGATCCGGCGGAGTTTTGCCCCGCCACCCTAGCGCCGGAGGAGCTGTTGGCGCTGTCGGCGCCTGACCGCGTGCGTCTGCTCTCCCGCCTGCTCAACCACCAGCGCAAGCGCCGTCGTCTGCCAATCAGCGGCCAGCTGCCCATTCTGCGCGTCCGCTGTCCCGTCGTCCGCTTCTGCTGGGATCGCTGCTTCAAGGGGGGACTTTGGCGGGAAGTTTGTTTGTTTTGTTTGGATGAAGGAAGTGAAGTCGGTTTCATTTTATGATAGAGTGCGGGATAATTCGGTCCAACTTGTTGTTTGGTTGGGAATGGAGAACTGGCTCGAATTACCCCATACTCATGTTTCATTCATTTGAAAGCGCGCACTCTGTTGGCAAGATTATTTTATTCTGTACCCCATATGCTCCAGAGACGATTTTGCCCCTGTCTATAATGTACGTCCACGACATACAGCAGGGTACCGTACTAGTGAGAAGCGCGTCCCAATGTTTTTGTTTGCCAATAGCGCACTGTCTACCTACGTACCTGGGGGGTCCCCGTATCAGAACGGTAAAATCCCCCCCCCCCCCGCCCCCCGCTGAACGTGGCTTTTAGAAAAGGAGGGAATTTTTAGGGGGCAGGTGCTTTCAATTGTACGACTATGAAACTTGCTTCCGTTCCCCATACAGATTTCCCGTCCAGATCCCCCTCTTCAGCGTGGATTTGTCAGTGGAGAATCATTTCGGCCTGAACAACTCAGACTGGCTGCGCTCGCTCTGCGAGGCGGAACCGCGCAGATTTCGCGACCTGGCCCTGCTCCTTCGCTACTGGGCGCTTCGCGAAGGCCTCACCTCGTCCGCACAACACAGCCTCACCAGCTACGCGCTCACGCTAATGCTAACCGCCTGGTTGACGAAGGAAGGCGTTCTACCCAGGGGTGTATCTACATAGAGCTAGAGTTTTTGGGGCGCAAACTGGGGCGAGTTGAGGGGGTGGTGGGGAATGCATATGTAGTACCTACCTACGCATTACCCATTCTACCGTACGCCAATACATAATAGTGGCAGAAAGGGGCAGAATAGTAATGTTGTTTACGTGCGTAGCGATTTCAATTGCTGAGCAGTGGGCACATAACAAATATGTTTTTTATGCAAATAGCCTAATCACCAAAGTCTGCGGTGGGATTGCGCTTCTGAGTACTACGTACTGTAGATAGATACACCCCTGCTACCGCCTCCCAACCCGTCGTCATCTGTTGGTTCGACCAACAGCTTTGATCACGTGACGTTGGGCGCGTTTCCGCGCGAATGGCAGCCGCGACCCGCGCTGATTGGTCACGAGAAGGCGGAGTTGTCGGTGTTGGTGGCGAAATTTGTGCAATTCTACGCCGGCTTCTCCTTTCGACATCACGTGATCTGCCCGGCGAATGGCAGCTTCCCGAAAAGTGACTCCTTCGACCTCACCTACTCTGGCTACGAGGCGAGTACTAATGGCACATTCACATCGGAGACATGCGCTGGGCGTACGTACGCTCGGCGTGTCCGTGACTTTGACCCACGCAAAGACATGGACAGTCATGGATGCGCCGGGCGTACGCCGACCGCATGTAAGGTGTACGGTATAATGCGGGAATATGTATGCAGTAAGTATAGGTCAAGAGTTCAAAGGCGCATTTGAACTCTTGGCCTATACCTACTGCATACATATTCCAGCATTATACCATATAGGCCTACCTTACAGCATTTCCTTTCGATGTGAATGAGCCATAATTGCGGCATACCCGCCAAGTTTCGCAAAGGCGTCCTGAACGTGCAGGACCCGTTCGTTCTCACGCACAACACTGCGGCCAACGTGGCTATTAAGGTGGCGCGACAACTGCGACGCGCTTTCACGCAGGCGCAGCATCGCCTAAAGAAGGCCGGTTGCTCATCTGGCGACGTAGTCATGGCCCTGCTGGACACTACATCGTCATCGTCTCCGCCTGAGAAAAACGGTCGCACAACGCCATCTAGCGGAGCTGGCTCGTCGGGTGCTGCTGCTACGAATGTAATTTGCACCGAGGAGAGGTTTATAACTCTTTCGCCTCGTCCGCAGGACATGTGCATCACAGAATGGACTGACCTGGCCAACGCAGCTACCAGGGATGTACTGAAGGATGTACTTCAGTTTCACATTGAAGATAACGAACAGAATGCTCCAGAGGAAGGACAGGATGTGGTTATGGCAGAAGAGGAGATGGAGGAAGAAGGACAACCACCCGCGAAAAGAGCTCGATTGTCAATGGAAGATGGAGGAGAAGAGAAAGAGGAGAAAGAAATCTTGCTTCGTTGCGTAGTTCCCTGGAGAAGTTGGGAAGGTCGTCGATTGAAACGACGGCAGGTCGGCAGGGAGTTTCCGCACTTATCTGAGTTTGACGCGGAGAAAACGACGACCGAGTTGCTGGCGCAAGAAAAGGGGGTTAAGAGGGAAGGAGAGAGTGCTCCTGTGCTGGAGCTGGAGATGTACATCAAGTGCTTGGATGAAGATGGTGACGCACGTTTGGAGCTGGAGCTGGACAGCGCTGAACACCCGCCGATATTCAACACGCTCTGTCATTTTCTGAAGGCGTACCTGGCGAAATTGGTGCCGAGAGTGGTGGCGGAAAGAGCTGGCGCCCCCTTGTGATGGCTCATTCACATTGGAAGGAAACGCGCTCGGCGTAAGCCGGCGCATCCCTGTGACTGTCCACTATGGACATGCCTAGCTTACGCCCAGCGCATTGCTGCCTTCCAATGTGAATGGGCCATGCATAGGTAGTATTGATAGGTAGGCAATGGTGCAAACGTAGTAAATACATGTAGCATGCTGTGCAGAGGCCAATGTGTACTGTACCCTTTGCTGAAGCAATACTGTGTGCACGTCTGTGTGTGCCGAGATAGAATCTGTTGCTTTTGAATGGCGAAGCAAATGTGTTTGTGTGCAAAGTTTGTTGTGGATGAAGCACATGTCGAATGTTTTTCGGCAAGCTGTATGCAGCACAACAATACGTACGTACGTACGTATACAGTAATACCAAGGATCCATGAACAAGAATAGAATCTTGCATGGCCTGCGCAGATCGATCCCTGACCGGAAACGTCGTCCTAGAAATAACCGATAATTTACATGCTGGATCGTACATATAAATGTACGATCGTGTATGATAATGTACATGTACGATCGTACATTTTTATATACGATCGTACATTTCTATATATACGATCGTACGTTGATATATACGATCGTACATTATTATACACGATCGTACATAAAAATGTTCGATCGTATAGTTGATTATCTGAGCTCGAAAAGCGCGCGCAATCTCCATGCACACAAGCTCGCACTCTCTTCACAGAAACGAAAATATGGCCGAATTTTGCCTACGTAGTTGGTCATATGGATACCTTGGCCGTTAGTAGCTGACGCCATGCTGATGGTTGGAAAGCTGAGAAGAAGCACCAAATCTTGTTGACATAGACAGCGAATGCTTATTGATGCCAGTAGACGACAAGAGAACACGAAAATACTTTTGAAACTTCCCTTACTCTGCGGTCTGCTTGGAGATTGCGCGCGCTTTTCGAGCTCAGATAATCACCTATTTTTATGTACGATCGTATATATAAATGTACGATCGTGTATAATAATGTACGATCGTGTATAGAAATGTACGATCGTATATAAAAATGTACGATTGATCGTACATTTATATATACGATCATACATTTCTATTTGCGATCATACATTTCTATTCTCGATCGTACATTTATATATACGATCCAGCATGTATATGATCGATCATTATTTCCTTCGGTTATTTTGAGGACGA